>VMDR010005370.1:0-29395 GCA_007922815.1 Macrotus californicus
AACCTGTGCTTCTTACTCCCTTCACCTTTCCCACTCCTCCCCCAACCCCTCTCCCATTCTGGCAACCAAGTCAGTCTGTTCTCTGTATCTATGAGTCTGTTTCAATTGTACTGCGTGTTTATTTTGTTCTCCAGATTCCACTTATAAGTGAAACCGTAGGGTATTTGTCTTTCTCTGACTGACTGACTTCACTGGCACTGTACCCTCTAGGTCCATCCACACATCACAAATAGTAAGGTTTCCTTCTTGCATTTATGGCCATGTAGTATCCCACTGTGTGCATGCACCACGGCATTTTTACCCACTTGTCTGTTGGTAAGCACCGCGTTGATTCCGTGGCTTGGCTGTGGTCAACAGCACTGCAGTGAACATAGTGGGACATGCGTTCTTTTGAGTAAGTGCTTTGTGTTTCTTTGGATATACTCCCAGAAGTGGAATTGCTGGGTCAAAAGGCAGTTCGTTTTTAATTTTTGAGGAAATTCCATACTGTTTTCCACAGAGGCTGCACCAGTCTGCATCCCCACTAGTAGGGCACGGGGGTTCCCTTTTCTCCACATCCTCGCCATCTCTCGTTTGTTGAATTATTGATGATAATCGTTCTGACAGGTGTGAGGTGGTATCTCATTGTGATTTTGATTTGCATTTCCCTGATGATAAATAATGTTCGGCATCTTTTCATATGTCCATTGGCCCTCTTATGTCCTCTTTGGAGAAATGTCTATTCAGGTCCTTTGCCCATTTTTAAATTGGATTGTTTGTTTTTTTGGTGTTGAGTTTGTATGAGTTCTTTATAAATTTTGGATATGAACCCCTTATCAGATGTATCACTGGTGAATATGTTCTCCCATTCAGTAGATTGTCTTTTCATTTTGTTGATGGTTTCCTTTCTGTGCAAAGACTTTTTTGTTTGATGGAGTCCCATTTGTTTATTTTTTGTTACCCCTGCCCAAGAAGATGTATCAGAAAAAATATTGCTACAAGAGACATCAGAGATTTTACTGCTTATCTTTTCTTCTAGGAGTTTTATGCTTTCAGGCTTTACATTTAAGTTTTTAATCCATTTTGAGTTTATTCTTGTGTATGGCATAAGAAGTTGGTCCTTTAAACAAAAGCTTTTGTTTTTATAACATTATTTTTTAAAGATTTTATTTATTTATTTCTAAAGAGAGGGGAGGGGAAAGAGAAAGAGAGGGAGAGGAACATGGATGTGTGAGAGAAACATTGGTCAGCTGCCTTTCACATACCCCCAGCCAGGGACCTGGCTTGCAGTCCAGGCATGTGCCCTGACTGGGAATTGAACCAATAACTCTTTGGTTTTGCAGAATGAAGCCCAATCCACTGAGTCACACCAGTCAGGGCAAAGCTTTTGTTTTTTCTATTTATATTTACCATTTTAACAATTAAAAGTTTCATATTTTTACTTTTTACATTTATGCAGTAGTTAAGTTTTCTTGCTTTGTTTATAGATTGATGTTATAAAATTAAATTTTATAAAACCAGCAGTGGAAGTATAGATTATGAAATAATCTTCATGGGAGAATCAGACATGTGGTTTGTTCCACTGGGAAGGAAATGCAATTGTTGTCTCAGCCCTGAACTAAAGTGTACCGGAAATGGAACCTTATTTTCCTATCATAATTTAATTTCTACTTCAGCCCTCATTCTGGTTGGGTGATACAACTTAATAATAGTAAAGGTGGGGTTCCATCTCCTCCTCTCTTAGATTGTTGCTAAATTATTGGGGTCTGCCGTATTGTCAGGACCTTGAAGGAGGTTCCCTTGCCGTTTTTTCTGGTTGTCAATCTCAGGTCCTCACAAGTCACCTCTGAGATTCCCTTATTCTTGTATGCATGGCCTTTTTGGTCTAGTGGTTCTGTGTCCTGTCTTGGCGTGCACACCAGGGCACTGTGTCCTGGAATCCAAAGGCCACTGCCTCTTGGTGCTCTCTATGGCTCTTTCTGCATGGACTTGGGGCTCTGAGCCTGGCCTAGGGGTGCACAGTCACCTCTCTATTCTCTTTATATTCCTCTCTTTTCATCTGAGTGATACTCTCCTGAGGTTCACTTTCTCTCTGATGTTTTTCTCCCAAGGGCCACCCAGCACAGTCTCCTTAATGGTTTTAGGCATCAGGAAACACGGAAGTGGAGACAAGCCCACCATTTCTTCCCAGCCCCACCTTCCTTCGCTGAGTCTGTGAACTCTGGAACTCTGAAAGGAGAGGAGTGAGAGGTTGGGGGGGGATGGAAGGAGAAATTCTGGGAGGACAAAAAACAGTTGGTACTTCAAAAATATTCTCCAGCCACATAACCCTATGCTATTACACCTTTGCCAGGCAAGAAAGAGTGTTGGGTCCAGCAGATCCTCAGATTTTATATATTTATTCAGTTTTTCCCGTTTTGCTTCTGTTGAGTCTGTTTTTCAGGCTGTGGATTGGACCCATTTCTAGGTCAGGCAATTGATTCAGTGGGTCAAGACTAGCATTAAAAAAAGGAATATACACATTAGAACAAAATAGAAAATGTTAGAGGATATCACATAAAACAGGTATAGACATTGTTTTGAAACTTCTGTTTTATATACCTGTGTGTGTCCTGGGCTTTGAGATCAGATGCATTTCTTATAGAGGGCTTTAGTCACAGTTTCAGAACACTGTGTTAGGTCTTCCTCATCTGCCCCTGAATTTGGAATATCTTAAATTTTCTTGTTACCATAGAAAAATGCCCATTATTAATATTTTTAAAGGATATGGTACATAGGTTGTAAACTTGAGTCTGCTGGACTGAAAACTTATTTTTTTGTTCTTAGAGTTTGAGAGGACATAAGACTATTTTCCTTCACAGTTTCAAAGGCATAGTTTTGCTGATGAGGAGACTGATGCTATCATAACTTTGTAGGCAAACTTTTTTTCCTTCTTTCTCTGAAAGCTTTCTTTAGATTTTCTTTATTTTTAGACTTCTGAAGTCTCACTAGGGTATGTTTGAGAGTGATATTTTTTTGCTTGCTCTGCTGGCAGTCAGTGTGTTCTTTAGAGCTGGAGATGCAAGTGGTTCTTCGTTCCCTTGTTTCTGAATCTCCGATTAAGTGGATTTGTTTACAGATTTCTTAACTTTTCTCTCGCATGTTTATCTCTGTTTTTTGCTCTTCATTATGGGAGTTTTTCGTCTCCCTTTTACCTTGAAGACTAGTTTGCCTGTTCATCCCGTTACTTCATCTCCCCATTGGCATTTTATTTTAACAACCATACTTTTTAAATTTTTAAATTTTACGGGGTAAAATTCACTCTTTTTGGAGTATAGGTCTCTGAGTTTTGACAGATGCATGTAGTCATGTGACCACCACCATGATCAAAACACAGAACACTTGCATCCCTCCAGAAACTGCTCGTTGCCCCTCTGTAGTTGGCTGGCCCCCACAAACCATGCGCGTGTGAGCCGCTGTTTCAACAGGTCTATTTTAATTCTTTAATTCTAGTCGGTCTTCAGTGGTTTTGAATTACCTCTTTTCCTAAGCAGTTTGTCCTTGTGTTGTGGATGTAAATTGATTATATTGTAATATTCAAGGTAATATGAGGTAATGTCTTTAGAATGTTTTTCAAGGATCTCATGCATAGATTATGTGTTTCTTTCAGGGTTCGCCCTGTTCACTTGCACACACACTCCCTCATATTTACATCTTTGACCTTTTGTTTGTTGCTTTTGGATTTTCTTAAATGGTGGGGGGTTGCTGGCTGGCTGACCATTTTTGTGGGTGAGGAGGAGATGGAATAGACTGAGCAGCTGGACTGGGTCTCCACTGCAGTTGGGAAGGCCTGACTTTCTCCTCCCCTGGAATGGGAATGCTGACTGTGGCCTTCTACAGGTGCTGTGACGGACCAGGGTGTGACTCACCAGGCCAGTGTCCCCTAAGGCGCACAGATGGGACCAGCTAAGGTGAAGAGCCCAAATTCCTGCAATAAACAGATAAACACAAGGAGGGCTATACTCTGTGGATTAAGTGTTTAGAATATTTTACTCCCCTGACAGTGCCTGATGTGGGGGTCCACCAGTCACCTCAAGAAAAGATTTATTCACAGGCTGATCACTTTCTTTAGTAGGTGTCTTTCTGGGGTAAATACTTCTCCTGTCAGTGGAGTGTGTTCTTCATGGGGAGTAGATGAACAAGGCAAGGCATCTGAGGACCCGCATGATCTGAGTGCAGTTCTTTGAATAGCCTGGTGACTCCGGTGACATTTCCAGAACCCCCTCATATCTGGTAGTTTTGACTATTCTGTTTTTCTATCAGCCTAACCTTATCTGTTGATTATCAGCTAAGGCAGTGGTTTTCAACTCATGTGCCACAGAATTTTTAAAACATGCGATACCTGACTATTTAGTCAGGGGCACTGACCTCTTTTCCCTTAGGCTGTCAAATAAAAAAATGACAACAGACAACACAACAACAGCTGTCCAGTGTGAATGCCCTGTCTTGAACTGTAAATCTATAGGTTATATAATAGAGTTGCATCTTATTGGTCATGTCACATAATAAGGTTGCGTCTGATTGGTTAATTCTTGGTGCCGGTAATCCTTATGTACAAGGATTGGTACCTGATTTTTTAAAAAGTCACTTTGGGGCAAAGAGAGTATGTAATTACTATTATGTATTTTTTTGTAAATCAATCAGAATTATACCTTTTTTTATCAGATCAGCTACATCTGATCTGACATATATATTTGATCTGATCTGAAAAAATGTATATATATTTTTGATGTGCTACAGAATTTTAGTGATGAGTTTATGTGTGCATGAGATGAAAAAGGTTGAAAATCGCTGAACTAAGGTGACTAATCTTTCCTCTGTACCATTAATACTTTTATACTTACAGAAAACTCTCTCTCTGTATACAGATGTATTTATTCTGTATGTATATGTGTACATTTAAAGATATTTCCATCGGGCTTTGGGTGGAAGGTGCTTGGTTTACCATTTGAATCAGCTATATTGAAGCTATGTGAGTCAAACATATTGAAGCAAATATGTACAATTTTGAAGATTTTAACTCCATTTCTTTTAAAATATGGCACTTAGTTCAGAACTTTCACAAACTCCTTCCCTTCTTCGAATGCCATTAACCTGTCAGAGAAAAGGTTTAAAGCTGCACATATTTCTCCAGATACAAGTCACTGAACACAGAAGTCTAGTGCCCTATCGGGCTGTAGTTTAATTATATAATCAATAGTCAGGAAAAGTACGTTTAAAAAAGAGCTAATCTCTTTTGTGGTTCTAGTCTGCCTTGTGGTACCTAGGCAAGAAACATGACTCAGTGAGTTGCTTTGAAGAGGCAAGGGGGACGGACAGACAGGGACACTGTAGTTGGCAACATTGAATGTGACATTTATTTCATTCTCTTTAACACATACTGGTGTGAAAGAGGCCGGTTCTGGGAGAACTTCCTTTGTTTCCCCTCCCTCTGCCTATTCTTAAAAACCATATTAAGTAAATTGAGTGTGCACAATTTGAACAAACGGCAGTGTGTGGGAGAGTCCCCCTCTCTTTAAGAATATTTCTCCAATTGCATAATTGGAGGCCAGTTGTTAATGGGTTTTAGTTTCTTGAAATTACTTTTATAGTTTGAAAAGTTAAGAAACAACTGATTCGCAAGTTGTCAAGTAGGTAGAGTCTACAGGGGCAGGGGGGCTCAGGCTGTGGTCTAGGATGTTGGCAGTGGTTACCCGGAGCACTGAGGAGGGTGTCGGGTCCTTTCTGGGGCTTCGGATAGAGAGGTGTGGTTGGTGATATTTGCCCTGAGCATGGAGGTAGCACCTGGGCTAAGTATAGACCATTATGCCAGCGGTAGTTGTTCTGGTTATTATCATCATTATTCAACATTAGTTTCCCACAATTTATTTCACTTGCTTATCAGCCATAAATTTATCTATGAGACTACAACATTTTTATGTAAAATTCATAGCTGAGTGTGAAATTCATTTTTAGTTTTGCCTATGTGTTTTCTTAAAAATAGGCTTATTTAAAGCTTTTCTCCTTTGTCTTTAAAGAAGTATTTTTACTGATACTGAGAATTTACTAGCGGTACTACGTGCACATATATTATTTTTTAGCAAAGGAATATAATGTGGTCTTTTGTGTATTTCTAATGTCCTGTGTTTATACCGACTTTTAAAAAATATTTTTCAGGCTATAGTGATACCTTAGATACTTGAGTCCCAAGTCTGCATGTGTTCCTCTTGGCTGCTGCTGTTTGGTGTCCAGGGGCACAAATCACAGAGCCACGCAGCCACACAGCCACGGTGCACTTCCCTGGTTGTACATTTCACAGCCAATGTCAGCAAGAGCACAGGGAATAATCTCCACCAGATCATGTTTTTCTCAAACAACATCTAGGGGTGTGTGTGTGTGTGTGTATACATGTGTATTAATTTTTCACCTTTGACACTGTAATTCAAAATCTAGGTGACACGTTGCAACGGCTGATAAGCACTTCATAGTGTGGTGGGTCAGGTTTACCGTGTAATCCCTTTGATAATGCCCTCTTTTGTAAATATACGATAGAGGTTACAATGGAGTCCTGCCGAGGAGGTAAAGCAAAAGGTGGCAAGTTGCTTGACCCTTTCAGCCAGAGAGAGAATTTGGTAAATCATTAGACAGGTTATTGACTGCCCCTTAGAGAGTGGGTGATGGCGTTCTGTTCCTCCTTTCAGAGCGGATTGTATTTCATGTACGGGAGGCCTGCATTATCATAATCCATTTTTCTCTTTTATGGGATCTACCAGCAGCTCTCATAAGCCTCCTTTCTGAAGGGGGTTCCCCACTTACTTGCACTAATTCACTGTTCTTTTTTCTTTAATCATAAAAATTGATGTTTTGCAACCAGCAGCATTATATGTGAGTTGTTTATGGAGGTGCTGCAGGGGAGAGGATTAGCGGTAGAGGTAAGAATGAGGTGATGGCTGTGGACGGAAATCTGTGGATAGAAAGCACATCAATGACAGCAAGGCAGTGAAAGAGGCGTGTGAAACCCGAGAGTCCCGAACAAATGTAAGTAGAACTATAGTATATTTGGCCGATGCTGAATAGTGCTAATAGCCCACTACCAGATTTTTACTTTACGGACTGTACAAGGCAGAAAACGCTGAGGCTGATCCCAATATTTAGAAAAGATATTATTCTGAAATACCTCTACCTAGTAAATGGTGATCCCCTGGCAGCATTCAAACTGAAGTAGCAGTAGAAATAATGTAGAATTGTTCATTTACTCATGTTTTCATCTGAGTCTTAAAACTCTCGATAATGAGAATTTCTAATTTATACAATTTTACACACCTGAAAAGATAACCCAAGTAGGATTAGTTTAGCAAATTACTAATAGTTGTGAAATTCCCTAGAAATTTTGTAAAAAGGTAAAAAAATGTCCAAGTTTTCTCCTTCTTTCATATAATGTGCCAGTTTCCTTTATGGCTCCTAAACAAGCAAAATCTTCCGAATACAATGAATGTGAATTTTAAGCTGTTCTTTTGGGGAATGAAATATTAATGAAGACTAGGAATGTGAGTGCACATACTTGGACTTTGGAGAACCGAGTGAAGAAAGCCCAGCACTGGGCTTTTGGGTGTTCCATCCTCTGAGATGTGGGCTCCAAATGGGACCGGAAGTGGTAGCAGAACTTCCCTGATGTGTCTGGCAAAGTGTGCTCAGCAGTGAAAGCACTTACCAAGGAAAGTGTGTGGCTGCTTTCCATTCCCATTGTGGCAGCTTGGAGCTGGCTTCAGTTTAGCTTGGATTTTCTAGGCATTGGAGAAGGTCCTCCTTAAACAAATCTGTTAACATTTGAGTTTTTAGGGGAACACAGCACAATGTAGATGTAAATGCATCCGTTCATGTTTCTGTCTGAAGTAGTTCCAACTCACTTGTCCCTGGGTTCCCCACCCTTTCATGAGTAGGTGAGGTCTGGTCCTGTCTTCATAGTCATGCCTGGATTGTGTGTCCTCATGCTGTGTTTGTTCCTGTTGCACCTGTGTCATTAGAAACCCTTCTGCGCAGAACACTGGGGCTTCTCTGGCTCAGCACTTTTTCTTCCTGAAGTTTGTCATAGTGTCAGAGGTTGTTTCTCATGTTTTGTACACGATGGTTGGTCCCAGCCTGGGTCCTAGTGCTTCTCCCTGTTCCTGCTCATCCTGCCTCTCTGCTCCCATCTCAGTCTCACGCTGTTACCTTTCCTCACTGCATCTGGGCTCACATGCAAGCATCCTCGGGGATGGGGAAAGAGTCCATGAATAAAGAGTCAGTATCACAGCAGAGAGGGTTTTTTTTTCCTTTTATTATTCTGTTTTCATTCCTGCTTTTTTCTGCAAATAGGAGCCCGTGGAGGCAGGCTGACAGTCATCCTTACACACTGGTGCCAGGCATCCATGCACGAGCGGGGCCTACTCGGAGATCCCGTTTGATTGCTGAGTGCCGCGGTGGGTTTGTGGTTAGGTGGACTGATACACCACTGTGTAGACATTACTAATGTTATTGTCACAAATTCTGTATTTTACATATTTGATGTATTCACTCATTTTGTGTCTGTTTGCTTGAGTCAGCAATAAATGGGAGGGGGTGTTGACATTTCTCCTCATGTTGATGGATATGCCAGTTTTCCCTCTCTCTCTCTGTACACACACACATATTCACACACGTACACATTTAAAGTTTTGTTCAGATGTGCATTTATGTCAGGATGATACTTTTTTGTGAGGTGAACCTTGGCCATTATTTTTTTAAATGCATAATAATGCCTTTAAGAGTATCTTGTGTCATATCAATATAGATAATTTTAGTAGAATGTAAAAGTATGACAATATTGGTCTTTTTGCTGGCGAATTTAACCCATTTACATTTTGTGGTTATTAAATTGTTTCTTTTAGCTGTTAAATTTCTACTTGTCCTGTTATTCTTTGCTTCTTTTTCTCACAATTCTCTTTTCTTTTTTACTATATTGAGATAGAGTTTCAGTTCTTTAAAACATTTGATGTTTCCCTTCTGTAGTATTTGAATATATGTACTGTATTTGCGTTCTTTGTGGTTACCCTTGAAATTTTATCACATTTATGTAAGTAAAGTCTAACATTGAATTACACCTAACCTTTCTCTGTGAAGAATAGAAGGGTATGAGAACACTTTAATTTTCATATCCCGCCTTCTCATCTTATTACTGTCCAGTATGTTAGCTTTGTTGTTAAAAAAATCCTAGCTAGCAGACATTGTTTTTGTTCCATACAATGTTTGTTTTGTTTGCGTGTGGGCACGCACATGTGCATTTATTGTTTCATTTGCTCATCCTTTTGGAATTATTATTTTTTCCTTGCTGAAGTGCATCCTTTATAAATAGCTGCATAGAAGATCTGGTTGTACTAATCTCTCTCAGGGTCTGTTTATTTAAAATACTCTTTTTATTCTTTAAAGGTATTTTTGAATGATTTGGAATAATTGTCGTTGCGACAAATGGAGTTGTTTAGATTTGGAAAAAATACTTAAAATTGTGTTTAAATCTCCTGTCATCTCCCCACCATTCAGTACAGTTATATTTTTGGCCCTTGGATAAAATTACTTCCTCAGTTAAGTCAGGCATGAAAAGATGGTCTGGAGCGCAGTCTCCAGGTTTTTACCTAATCCAGAAAGGCAGAGCTGAAAAGCCAGCTCAATGACGTGAGGTCAGAACTTCTGCCTTCTAAGTGTTCTTAAGAGAACATTTCATTTTTTACAAAAAGTAGATATTTAAAAATGTTAATGCACTTCTTTAATGAATGGCCTGTTTTTCGGCACAAAGAGACCTATGTGGAGGGTCCCCAAGATCACTCCCAGGTTTGATGGTTCTCTGGGAGGTCTCCCAGGACAGCACAGAGTCGTACTCAGGGCTGTGATTTATTACAACCAAAAGATACAGAGCAAACTCAGCAGAGGGAAAAAGTGTGTGGCGTGAAGTCCAGAGGGCGTCAGAAGCAAGCTTCCAGAGCCCTCTCCCAGAAGAGTCGCCCAGGACACGCTCAATTCCTCCAGCAACGAGTCGTGACAACACGTGCCAAAATGTTGCCAACCGACAAAGCTTGTTAGAGTCTCAGTTCCCAGGGTTTTTCTTGGAGGCTGTTCACAGAGGCACCTTCTGCCTGGCAGGTACCCAAATTCTGGACTCCCAGAAGGAAAGCAAATGTTCAGCATCAACCATATTGTTTGTACAGACAGCTTAGGCACAGTGCGCCACTCTTGTCAGTTAATGGTGGTGGGAGCCCTCCCCGGATCCAGGATCTTGGACACCGGCCAAGGGCCAACTCTGTAAGCTGGCCTTTCAGATGCAGCATTCAGGCTTGCTAGATGGACTCTTTTCTGTGCAGAGCCCATAGGGAAATAATGCTATAATAACAAGTTCTTTCGACGCCTGAGTTCTGCCCTCACATTTGCCAGTTTGTTTAGTTTTTAGAACTTTTTTAGAATTTTATTTATTTATTTTTAGAGAGGGGAAGGAAGGTAGAAAGGGAGAGAAACATCAATGTGTGGTTGCCTCTCGCATGCCGCCTACTGGGGACCTGGCTCACAACCCTGGCATGTGCCTTACACTGGGAATCAACTGGTGACCCTTTGGTTCACAGGCTGGCACTCAATCCACTGAGCCACACCAGCCAGGGCTCACATTTCTAGTTTGAATGGAACTGTAACAATGGTAAGGTATACAAAAAAACTAGAGATGGAAGAATTAAATGCTCATAGGAGAGAAGACTGAAGACAGGAGGAATGGACCTGTAATGTGGCAAAGGATTAGGGGGAAATGGTGGGCTGTTTGACATTGTCAGGGATGAGAATGAAAACAAAGATTAGAGGTTGGTTAGAAAGAGCTAGCCATCTTAAAAACTTAATGGCTTTCTCTAACGTTAGAGATTTATATCTATTATTTAGGGTTTCTCAACCTCAGCACTATTGACGTTTTTAACAAGATAAGTCTTTGTTGAGGTGGGCGTGGGGGCTGTCCTGTGCTTTGTGGGATGTTTAGCAGCATCCCTGGCCTCTAACCCACTAGATGCCCATAGTACCTGCCTCCTCTCCCCTCCTCCAGTTGGGGCAGCCCAAAATGCCTCCCCATGGTGCCTTTTGCCAAATGTCTTCTGGGGAAGGTAGTTGAGAACCACTGTATTAACACAGGTTTCCAATACATAAATCATAGAGATCTTAGTTTTATATGTTTAAGTGGTTCACTAGGATCTCACATTTATGGTAGTTTCCATTTATAAACCTCTTTCATGTGGTTCTAGCAACAACCTCCTGAAAGAGCCAGGAGTATTTTGTCCTCATTATGGAGATGAAGGCAATGAGACACAGGCTAGGTCGCTTTGTAGTAGAGCAAAGAGAAAGTAGTAGTAATAGTAATAGATATTTTATTGAGTGTCCACTGCGAGCCAGACATTATTTGAAATGTTTTACAAGTGTTAATGTTGGAACAAGTCTAAGAACTGCTATCATTATGTTGATTTTACAGATGAGGAAGTTGAGGACAGAGAGGTTAAGAAACCTGCCCAAAGACACAAAGCTCTGAGGTGGAAGAGCCAGGTTCTCAAACCCAGGTGATTTACTCCAGTGCTGTCGTGACCACTGGGCTCTGGATAAAAAGTGAGAGGTCTTGGATTCTCGCTCTTACACAGCGGTGTTCTTGCTCATTACTACCTCCGTGGAGGTTGCCACCTGCTTGCACGGCGGGCTTCACTCTGACCAGCGGCAGTCTGCTGGTTTGCATGTAACATTGCCTATATTCTTCTCAAGTGCATCTCACAGAGATAAAAAACAGTTGGAAGTCTTCTTTCTGTGACCTAACTTAGCTGCTTCAGATGTAGTCTTCTGTTACTATCTTGATTCTCTCTCTGTTTATTTTGAATATAGCATTTCATGGCAATCTGGATTTGTTGCAGCTGTCAGCCTAGTCTTGATAGGTACATTTCATCCAATTTCTGCATGCTTCAGCAAAGGGACTTCTATTTATGATGCTTAAAGATTTTGCGATATTCTGCAGATCTTTCCACCAGCTTCCAATGTAGTATACTTCACATTTTCACAATTATGTTGTATTTCCCAGGAAATTTGTTTAGGTACCAATTAACCCACTCCTTCTTTTGTATGTTTTTAAAAATGTTTTTCCTGGTTCTCTTTGAACATCCATTTCTCATGCCCCCTGTGCCTGCTGTTCTGCATTCTTTAAAGAGTGAGAAATGTTCTTTATCCAGGCTTGGTGAAGAAATCTTCTTTCTTGAAGATTTCTTTGCAAGATATTTATTTTAGGAAGACCTTCTACAACCATTTAAATGCAGTGTTTGGAAAGAGCTAGAATGAACTGTATAGCAGCATCAGTCAGTTTTAAAATTCTTTGCTTCTGTTCCTATGATCCCATAAGGAACCACTGGCCCTTCATTTTATTTCTGTGTCTGGTTTTCTTTTGCGGATGAGGTGGTGGGTGAGTGGGAGTTGAGACTATGACTTTAGAGAAGAATAGTGTTAAATCAGACAAAAATTACTACGTGGACATGATGGTGAGAAACCCAGGACTTTCAGCTATGTCAAGTTGGGCAAAATTAATTAGGTTTGTCCAGATATTATAATTATTTAAGCTAGTGCAGTGTATGCTACCGTTTCTGTAATCACACTTCTCCTGAGTCTTATGTTTTTGATTCATGAGACCATTCCACTCTCTCTTGAATGGTAGGCATTTTTTTTCAACACCTTAGTTTCTTGAATTTTTTTGCTAGCTCTGAAGATAACTTGGATCTCCAAAGCCTCAGGTTTTAATAGTGCTCATGACCCCTAGAGTTTTGGATATGAATTCCTTCTTTCCTTCAGCATTATTATTTTGGTTATTGATACTAAATTGAACTTTTTCCTCCCAGATCATCAAAAACTTCTTTTTGTTATGCCTCTTTAGAGGAGTTATGATATTTATGGGTGAATCCACCAATACAAAATCATTAAATTTTAGAATTGAAAAAGATATTGGAAAAAAATGCAAAGCATTACCATCTATTTACAGATCTCGATGTAATTGCTCAGCCTGTTAGTAAGTTTGCTCCCTTGGTCACCAGGATAGCAGAGTATGTCTTCTAAAATGCAGCAGAGGCTTTAACATTTTTTTTAGTGTAACTCTTGTTCTAAATAGAACTTAGTATGAGATGCCAGTATTGAACACATGAAAGTAGTGTTTTATTTATATGCACATATTTTGTAAGTTCAAATCTATAACATTTTCTCATTGTAAAGTCAAACAGTGAGAATAATTAGGTTATTTTCATAAAATGGTACTGCAAAATGAGTGGGAGGGGTGGTAAGTGAAGTTTCCTTAGTATCAAAATAGAGTGACTTCTGCCTGGTGTGGAGGAAATTCATGCACTCAGAGAAGCAGTCGCAGATGGAGCCCCCGCCGCATTCACTTTTCCATCTCTGTTTAAAAATTGTACAGACTCTTTGGTTAAACGTAAATGGCAGGACAAGGCTGTCCCTCCAAACTCTGCCCCCAGGCTGAGTTGACTTGCGAGTTAGCACAGTAGGGTTTCAGTGGGCAAACTTTCAGTAACACATTGGAGAGTAGGTTTTAATTACAGTGTTTAAAGTAGTTAAAAGATATATGTAAATTTAAAAAATTAAACATCATGAAACCCCTGAAAATCTCTGTGAAACTTTATTGGACAGCATGTATTTTTCAAAGTGCTTCTATTATCTTACTTTTAAAGTAGAGCCATATGCAGTTGCTATGTTTTAAAGCCCAGTAACGTTCAGCTTTCCAAGACTGACTTGTCCATGTTATAGAACACAGGGAAGCTGTTCGTCTGGCTCCTCGTGTGTCTGGAGCACAGTTCAGAAGCAGCGCCGAGGGTGTCCTGGCACAAGTCTATGACTTCAGGGTGAGGAGAGGGAAAGACCTCGCCTCCTATGGCTTCCTCTCTTAAAGCAATGACTCTGGATTTTACCAACATTTAAAGCAAACTCGATTATCTAGTTTCTCAGCCTGGGTTAGAAGAAGGAGACCAGGGGAGAAGAAGATGTGAAGAGCAGAGGGCTGTGTGTGAGAAATGATCTCTTGACAGTCCTGTAGTTGTAAAAGTGCAATGATCACATACGGTTTAGGCCATCCCAACCCTTGTAAACTTTGAAAGCACAGCTGCTTTGTATCATGATCTGATCATTTCTATTAAGATGACCCCGAGGAATCATGATAAAATTGAAATTAGGTTTGCTTACACTCTCAGTAGGCAGAAAAATTACGTAATGGTTTTTGAAGGATATTAATTAAAATAGTTAAAATGCATCTACTAAGTTATGAGGTTTTAACCTCAGTTATCTGGAAACTATTCTTCTTTGAGACATTTAATTATTGAAGAAGGCTGGCAAAATGAGGCATGAACGCATGTTTTCCAATCACAAATCTGACTCCACAGGGCTACAAAATACACTTAATCCTTATTTCAGAAGGGCTAGAGTACTTTTGGTAGGTTGTTCAGAGTTTATTTGCATTGACAAATACTCCGTAAGTCTCATAGGAAGCCAGGAACAGGGAGGCTGAAACGAACCTTCTATAGGGGGAGCAGAGTTTGAAGCAGCGAGGCCTGGAGGCCTTTTGAGAAACCATAGGAAGAGACACAGGGTGGACATCGCCAAGGAGAGGGGCCTGGGAGGCCCCCTGTTCTTTGAAGAACAGCTCTGAGTTCCACAGCTTTAGTGGTGATACAGTTGCAGCAGCTGGAGATGTACCCTCAGTGCTAGCTGGGCGTGGGGAGCAGGCAGCCCTGATCAGTGTTGTGTCCTCACCCACATGTGGCAGTAAGTACCCTCACTTTACCAGCAGGAGAGCCTGTGTGTTGCGTGGATGTCCATATATGATAGAACATGGTAAAGCTTTACTACAGCCTGACCTGTGCTTTGCCTGATTGTTGTCTGCTCCCTCTCTCCCGCCCTCTCCCCTCCCTCTTTCTTTTCTACTTTTCATAATTACTTATTGAAGTCATACTATGAGGCAGATACTGGCAGGTGCTGAGTGTGCTCTGACAAAGGACAGGACAGCCTGTTCTTGCTGCTGCAGGACTTTCTTTGTGTTGCGAGACAGAGACACGTCAACAGGAACATACAGATGGATACGATAAGGGTTATAATGGAAAGGAAAGTACGTTCCAGGGCATGTTTGAGAGACCAGGAAGGCTTCCTGAAGAAAGTGACATCTAAGGAAAGGCCTAAGAGAGAAGGAGCCCTGACTGGTGTGGCTCAGTGGGTTGGGCATTGTCCCACAAACCAAAAAGTCACCAGTTTGATTCCTGGTTAGGGCACATGCCTAGGTTGCAGGCCAGGTCCCTGGCTGGGGGCGTGCAAGAGTCAACCGATCAATGATTCTCTCACACATTGCTGTTTCTCTCCTTCTCTTTCTCCCTTCCTTCCCCTGTCTCTAAAGATAAATAAATAGAATCTTTTAAACAAGAGATATATAAAGAGTGGCTCACCAGAAAGGCAGATTGTGAGAATGAGTGTTCCAGAACTGAGGAATGGCATATGGAGGAAGAGGTGGGAAGGGAAGGGTGAACTCCATGGCCAGCGTGTGGCAGGTGAGCGAGACGTCTGCAGAGGGCTGATCGTGGGGGAAGATGTCAGGCTGGGCCTTATTCTCGGATCAGTGGGAAGCTATTGAAAGTTCTTACTTAGAGGGATAGTGTGATCAGATTGGCATTTTAAAACATTTGTTTTGACAATTCAGATGGGAAGGACAGGACTGGCAAGTGCTGTCGTTACCTGAGAGATCAGTGTGGCCTGTGGCGGAAAAGAAAGCAGTGGAGGTGGAGAAAGGACATTAATTGAGTCATATTTAGGAGACAGAATTGGTGGACTTGGTGACCTATTGACTGGATGTGTGAGGAGCCAAAATTACTCCACATTTCTGGCTTAGGCGATTGGGCACTAATAAATGGAAGAGAGAATACAGGGAGAGAAACTTGTCTTGGGGGTCGGGTGGGATGATGGACAGTTGAGTTTCAGACTGGTTGATTTTGTGGTGGGCATGGGATATACACAGTTGGAAATGCCATTGGATCTGAAGGTCAAGAGGGAACACTGGGCTGGTGATATAGACTTGAGAGTAATTAGCACTTATAGAGGAGTTGCCAAACTTGTGGGAATGAATGAGATCAACCAAGAGGAGCCCGCAGGAGACGGAGAAAGAAGAGCAGGATGGGGAGAAGCCAGGTCAGGAGTGTGTGGTGACATAGAAACCAAGAATGGACATTTCAAGATGGAGGGGAGGCCACACAAGAGGAAGACTGAAGACAAACAGGAAGTCATTATAATTTTGACTAGAGGAACTTCTAGAAACAGAAGCTAGAAGCCAGAATGCCTAGAGTTGGAGAGGAGATGAACAGGAACAGCGAGTTTAGGCCTTTTTTTGAAGAAGTTTGGCTGAAGGAGAGAATAGATTCTAGTCAGCACATGCTAGAATGGTATGTGGGGTGGACAGAGGGACAGTAAAAGGTAGGAGAGCCTTGAGCATACCCGGATGCCAATGGGAAGTAGCTAAGAGAATAGAGAAGCTGCATTTGAAATTTGGGGAGGAGGTGGGAATTACTGGGTGACAGAGGATCCTGAGAATGAAGGAGGGGGTGGGATCCAGAATAGTGACACAGAGATGACCTTAGCTAAGAGGAGAGACACCTCTTTCCATTGTGACAGTATCTTAATTATGTTCTTTAAAAAAATTTCTTCACAGACACTACCCAAAGCAGTCCTTCACTACTGTGGCAGACACACCTGAAAATCTTCGCCTGAAGCAGCAAAGTGAATTGCAGAGTCAGGTAATTCGTAGAAGGCGCATTTTTTGTTACATTGGTACTAAATATTATTTGCAGAGCCACTCTTTGGAGCTTCTGTCATCGCCTTGTTTATTTCGGGTCTCTGGCCATTGTGGGGACTGAACGCAGGCCTGGGTGGGCATTCTGGGTGAGCCGCTGAACATCTGTTGTATTCCTGGTCTTGGAGCATCCTGAAATTCTCGGTTCTGTTATTCACATGGGCCTAGGGCAAGTAAACGAGTTCTGGTCAGAGTAAGTGTTTCCCGGCAATATTGATTTATTTGGTCTTAAATATTTAAAAATATTTTATAAATAGCTTCCCCACACCGCATATGTGGGGGAAAAAGAGGTGTGAACTTGACCCAGTTGCAGTGCATGTGGGGCTAACACCCTGTCTGTGTGTCTCACACCAGCCCCAGCTTTGTTTTCATGCTGTCACTTTATTCATATTTCTTTCATATGTCATGCTGACAGCATGAACAAAGATTAGAACACCACATTTGGCTCCCAGTCAACCATTTTGGTTGGAAACCTGCCTTCAATATGGCGAAACACATTGGTTAAGACCAGGGATTTGAACGGCAGTGTATTTTGCAGGGACTTCCAGTCTCTTGTTAAGAACCCAGGGCGCTGTCTTTAGGAGCAGTTTTCTCGCCTCAGGTCTTGCCGGCCACGGCGTAGGAAGCTCCTGAGTAACGACATTGCAGCCTGTTTGTCACTGGTGTACAGGCATACCTTATTTGATTGCACTTTGAATTGTTGGGCTTTGTGGGTGTTACTTTTTAAAAAAAAAATAAATTAAATGTAAGATCCTCTACCAGCAAAAAGATTATGACCCACCAAAGGCTTAGATGATGGTTAGTACTTTTTAGCAATAAATATTTTAAAAAATTAAGGTATGCACATTGTTTTTTTAGACATAATGCTATTGCACAATTAATAGACCACAGTGTGGTGTAAACATAATTCTATATGTACCAGGAAACCAAAAAGTTCTTGTTACTTACTCTATTGCTACATTTGCTTTAATACTGTGGTCTGGAACTGAACCTGCAGTATCTTGGAGGTTTGCCTGTCATGAAATGACACCGAGGAGGGCGTAGAGATGGTTGGGTCATGGTCCTCTTGCTGCTGTTCATTGGTGGGGACCTTGGGCCAGCCACTCCGATTCTTTGGCACTTATGTAAAGTGAGATGGTCTATCGTATCTTCTCTATCTGTCTGCAGGGTGACTGCAAATATCAAATAGGTGTGAAAGCATTTTCAAAAGTTAAAAAATGTTTTATATCGTGGAGGCTTATTATTGTTGCTATTATTATCCCTGCAAATCCTTGCTATGAAAAAGGGAGAAGAGCAGAATGTGTGAAGGAAAGAGATGTCTAGCTAAAACTCTTGAAAGCATCAGGCTGTCGCTGTTCTTAATGAGAGTAGTTAGCTTTCAGCTGCACCGGATCTAATTATTTCTGTGCAGGGTTATCTGATCACAGGGAAGGTGGTGGTTCCCACCACCCTCTTTCCGGGGGACTTGAGACCACTTCACAGTTCATTTAATTAGAGGAAATATAACTCAAAGTAGAGTTTACTGTTGGTTAACAATGCCGTCAAGACTTGGTTGGCAGTTAGTTTTC
The DNA here is from genome assembly GCA_007922815.1 of Macrotus californicus. NCBI lineage: Eukaryota > Metazoa > Chordata > Mammalia > Chiroptera > Phyllostomidae > Macrotus > Macrotus californicus. The sequence goes on from VMDR010005370.1 coordinate 18,457, forward strand.
GGTTTGTGTAAAATGCTAATTTTTGTGTGCTAAGCCATTAGTTCACAAAATTGAGTGCTGGCCAGAGAGGCACTGTTGGGGGCCAGCAGGAAAGCCCTTTGCTCATTCACACCGCTGAGGGTGCCAGGGCTTGGCTGCGGTCTGTGCCGACCCAATATGCTTTTCTTCTCATCGAGTTAGGATTAATTAGATAATTCTGCAGAAGTACTTCGAGCACATGGGAGAACAGAACTAGATCAAGCAATCAAATATTTGTTTCCTACCTATTATGTATCCCTGTTCTGTGCAAAAGAACTTATAATTCGTTAACCTTTCCTTCACAGAGCTTGCAAGGTGTCTCAGGAAACAGGACTAATACCCCCCTCTCCCCCCGCCCTGCCCCGCCCTGCCCCCTCGCATCCTCCCAGAGTGACTATGTCTAATATACAGTAAGGATTCAGAAAGTAAAGGAAAGCACTTCTTGCTGGAGGCGGGATTTGAGTGGAGCCTTGAAGGCTGAGAAAGGATCTGATGTGAACCCTTGTCTCCTTTTGGAAGGCACACTGCTCCCTTGGGGTTCAGTTAGTGACTATAGGTGCCTTCAGCCTGGCCCAGGGATAAGCGTTTATTGTTTTCTTACCTGTGCCAGATTCTAGAAATGCAAATAAAAAAATAGCTCACTGTTTTATGAAAGGCTGTTTTTATTCTTCCTTACGTGGCAAGCTGCAAGTTCCGAGGCGGCATAAACAAATTTGCCAGGCTGGTGGGACAGGAGCCGACAGAGGTATGCGTAAAGTGCTCTGGGGTCTCCAAGCAGCCGTCAGGTGAAGGCATCAGATTTTTAAAAAGATTTTGCTCAAATGTCACTTCTTCTAGGAAATGTAGAACTTCATCAGGCAGACAGTGTGGGGAGTTGAAGTCAATTAAAAAAAACGTGTCTTGGATTGGGTGAGGATTGGACTGGGAGGGGATGTAAAGGCATCGCCACCACCATCAGTCTTGCTGTTTTCAGGGCACTGAATTTTACATGTATTATTTCATTTACTCTCAAACAGCCCCATGAGACAGGCATTTATTATCATCCCTTTAAATTTAAATGAAACACTCAACCTTCAGAGAATATAGATAGCTTGGCCTTGCTTACTTAGTAAGGATTTGAACTTGGAATAGAACCTAGTTCTGTGAGCTCCCAATGTCCATACTTTTACCAGTGTTCTGGCCTCTTTACTCAGGAAACACCTAGGAAGGAGATCTGTGAGCAAAAACTCGTAGTTCAAGGCGATAGCCTGGTGAATGAAGGTAGAATTTTGCAGAAAGTGCCGAAGTCACTCGTAGGGAGAAGGCCTCCTCCTCAGTGTTATTGTGATTGTTGTTTTTCTGGGTGAAAGGTGGAAGCCCTTCTGTAAGAGCACTTCTGTCTTTGCAAAGGCATGGAGTGATATCTACCCTAATGGTAGAATTCATTAAAGGAAGTCATTTAATTTTAACATATTAAATGATTTGCTTCTGTGGCAGAGCATTTCCTTAGAGTTTTGATATCACGAATTCTGAACAGCTCAACAGACTTGGGGGAAAATTGACTATTAATATTTTATTGACTTGTTTTGGTAACTTGTGGTGCTAAATGAGTCAAATCTGTTTATAACTCCAAGTTTTAATATTCTGAAATCTTATGGAATTGTTTGGTTAAAGCTAATTCTTTTCTCTCAGTTCATTACCGTCCCAAATGAGCCAAAATGAAGGAAAAACAAAAATTAATTTGCAGTCCAACCTAGAAAGTTATTTATAGGTACATGTTATCTTTTCCTTTCTCTCTCTGAGAGGGTTGTAAACACAGCCAGCCCTTTTTTTTTTGTCTGTTAATAGCCTCTCAAAGTTTTTTTTTTTGGAGGCAGGGAATTTGTATTAGATTCCAGATTGTCATAATAAAATGGTACAAAATATTAGAGAATAAATGAGCAAACCATGATTTAGCTTTTCAGAATTGGAGATAGGCTGTGGTTTATGGGCATTACCCAGCTTGCAAACGACTACTTGGCCAGCCGCTGGCCACAGTGGGTGTGGATTGCCCTGAAAATTGGCAGTGGAAAGAGAGAGGGAGAGAGAGAGAGAAGTACTTCCATCTCAGTAGCTGCCTTTCGTCACACATCACAGGATGAGCTGCTGCAAAGAAATAACAAATGGTGGTTAGGCACCCCCTGGCCCACGTCAGCCCATTCAGCAAGGAGCATAAGGAAAACTCCGCTTCTAGTGGAGGTAATCGCAGTGTTTTTACCTGGAGGGCATCAAGCTCTCGTTGCTTGTCTTGGCACTGCTCATTGTTTTTTTCTATGAAAGTGTGCCCTGAGTTCCGTGCCCTGCCTTACAAACTAAACTTCTGGAGTACAGATTCTTTGTAAGTTGGGGAATCCCTGAACTTCAAACACTCAGCAAGATGAAAAGCCCCTTAGGAGAGAAATGTTTTTAACTTATTTTAATATTAGGTCATAGCAAGTGTTTCTTTTTTTAAGACTGTATAGCGTACTTTATTGGAAGAAAGACACAAATGTTTTGAATACTTTGGATCAGGATCTGCAGACTTCTTGAAGCTGTGTAAATGGTTCTTCAAATGGAAATTGGAATGGAGTCCATAGAGGAAAGAGAGCAAGGTGGGGCTGTTGTGGCTGAGTGGGGAAGCAAACCCCTGCCCTCTGCAGGTTCCCCTTGCTTCTCCTCATCCTCCGGTTCTCAGGGTCCTGGCTGACTGTCTCAGTGAACCCTGGGTGTCCACTGGGCAGAATCCCGAAAAGCACTGCTCAAAACAAAGGTGAAATGTTAGCTACTTCGCACTTAGTTGTTTATGCGATTGGCTTAGCTGTTTGCAGTCATGCTGAAAATAATAGAGATTTGGGGCTCACTGTGTTCTTGAATGGAGTGTGTGTAATTTACGATGCTATAAAATGAAAGGTTGAAAATGATTATGGATAGCATACAAATCATTCTGGAACCTTTGAGTCTTCATTTTGTAATTTGTGTTGATTCTTTTTTAATCTTATACATTTCTGTGGAGGCATAAAAAGCATGGTTCGTAGGGAATATGATATAAGAGAGTAGCAAGTGTGAGAAGGTAATGTAGTTTTTTTATGGGGAACATAATAGTTAAGCATCTTTGTGGGAGAAATGAAGACACATGTTCAATATAAACTTCTGGAAGTTCAAGGAGGCAGTGTGTGACGCACACTGTCTTTCTGTGGCTTGCCCGTGGCACCTCTCTGTGCCTCCTTATTCTAAGTTCCATTCCAGGAGGGTTTTTCTCTCAGTTATCTGTCATCTAACCACCTAGTAAGGTGTTAAATAATTACCTAGAGCAAGACCCTTCTCAGGTGGCAGTTGCATTTTAATTGGGTGTCACTGAAGACTGACTTCCTTTAAAGCAACAAATCCCTGATATGAAACTTTAGTTACTGTTCAAGGATGATTGCAAAGCTACCTCAGGTAGCATACTCTATATGATTCAAATTTCATTCCAAGGGCCCCCACTCTATCATAAATTTGACCTAAATTTTATTCGCCACTGAGCACCAATCATATGCCAAATTCTGTGCTAGATCCTGGGGTGCTGCAGTGAGAAAACCCAGATACAGTGCTCACTTTCAGGGGATTTATAGTCCAGTGTGGAGAGGATGCCAATACATTAACAAAAGGAGATAAAACTGACACCGTGACAAGAGGTGCAGAGAGAAGCTATGTATATCTTGTTTCAAAGCATTTCCAGGAGGTGGGGGTCTGAGTACTCCCCTGCAGACAGATCCATATGGGGGTCCAGAGTGGTCAGCCGCATCCTGCCCAGGTGTGGCTCCCATTTCTAAAAGCAGATCTTTTTTCCCCATTTCCTCGTCTCAGTGGACTCTTTGCTCTTTGCTGGGTCGTTTCCCCTTCTCTTATCTCGTGTGAGAACGTCAGACTTCTAAACAGGAAGACTGTCTCTCTAGATAGTTTTCGTTGGTAATTCTTAACATTCTGCTGTTCTTGGACAAGACGCCTTTCATACTTGCCTTTTAATTTTCTATTTTCTTTGAACCTCATTTTGGCAGCTTTATAGTTCCCATGTTTTGATTTTTCACCATTTGATGCTGTATTCTGATCCTATGGTGATGCTTCTTCCTTCCCCAAATAAGCGCTTTCTCATGTATGGAAAGGTAAAAGTTCACAAGGAGAAGCTTCAGCTTGTTTCTTTTCAAGGTTGTGAGGCAGGGAAAATGATCAGAGATTATGTTTCACATATCGGAAGGGCTGAATGGGAATAAGAACTTCAAAGGAGAAATATTAATTCACTTGATGTGGCACGTTTCTTTCAGGGAACATAACATGCTGTGCAGATGTTAACTCTAACCTCCACAATTTCCCATAAGTCAGATTGCTTTCCTATTGTACTTCTGGATAGAATGATGCAGGAGACAAACATGCCAGTAGTGACAGACAGGGAAATAACCAAGATGTTTTGATTTGCCATGTCAGGATGATGTTTTAGGGCCTTTCATCACAGAGGTCTGGTCTTCTGCTCCTCACCCACCTGAAATGACCCATATTCTTCCCATCTGTTCTCAGAGTCCCAGCATAGAGGGCCTTTGGTGCCTTCCTGGCTCATCCTGTCTCCCTTTCCATCATGCCCACAGCTCTTGGAGGAAGATGTGCGTGTGGTACTTTGCAGGCAGGCTACGGGCTATTTGTCCTGATCCCATGGGCCGGAGTCAGGTTATTGGTCCTTGAATTAGGCATTTGAATAAGCAGCCTATCAGTATTGTGACTCAGGAGTCATGCTTATAACAGCTGCAATGAGGAGACTATTTTAAAATTGTGTTTTTCATCTTTCTTTGCTGTTAATCGTGTTCTGTCTACTGCCCCACATAATGGCCTCAGACAAAGAAGAGTGAACTGTACTCTGGGAAGGAGGAAACGTGGTCCCATGTGGAGGGTACTGCCTATCACCCATCTGGCCATGGTAGATTATAGGAAGAAGGCAGAAAAATCTGAGAGTGAAGTATGACTACCCCTTTCTTCTGCCTGAAGTTTTTTGAGAATGAACATGGGGCAGCTTTAGTTGGATGGAGAGTGAGAAGCAGAGAAGACCACTCCACAAGATATACCTGGAACTACCTCCCACCTCAGCAATGAATCTGGGGCCTCCACAGCATGGTGGGCAGGGAAGAAGATGAGTTCCATTTCCCAGTATCTTAGCGTCTCATGTGTCATGGAAGGTGATGGAAGTTCCAGTGCACCTTGTGGAGAGATACCAAGCACCTTGTGCTTGCTGGGGAGCTGTTGTGGTGGGGGCTGGTGTGGGCTGGTAGTAGTGGCAGGACTTCAGTGAGTAGGAAGGAGGGACAGGTTTGGCAAGTGATGCCACCAGGCTCTTTCTGCATGGGGGGAGAATGCACCATGAGGTCACCAGCCACCGCCTTCAGCATCAGACACCAGCAGGATGCCTAGTGATCAAGAGTTCAAAGAGATGCCACCAAGGACAAAGGAGTTAAAGGAGAGAATGGGCATGGGTCTGACCCTCCCCTCTTTCTTCACTCTGAGCGCACTGAGGCTGTCTCTGCTCATATACACTTAGAACTATCTTTGAGAGGAGCCAGGAAGCAGGAGGAAATCTGAATTTACCTAAGTCGATTGTTTAAATGCTGGACAGGGTCAGGTTAGTGGTCGGGACTAAATTTAGTTCCTCTCACTTCAGTGTGGTAGGGGCTTGTGAGAAATGGCAGAGCAGTTAGAGGAAGTAAAGAAAATGTACTTACTTATTTATTTTTATCTCAGTACATTGTAAATAAGTTGCTAACCTTTGATTTTATTTGGTACAATATAGCACTAGACCAGGCATCAGGAGATATATGAGTTCCAGTCCTGCCTCTGTCTCGAAATGTGGCTGTGGGCACCACTGACATTGTCCGGTCACAAAATACTGGGTTTAAACAAAATGATCTCTCAAATTCCTTCTAGTTGTAATGGTTTCGACTGTAGCACAGAGATGTCCTGCAATCACGTGTCCAGTTCACAATAAAAGAGCTCGAGGGAAAGGAACCATCGCGCTTTCTTTTCCACCAGATAACAATAATCAGACCTACCATTTCCTCTGGCCCCGCTCTAGGCTGGTGTCAGATGTGGGGTGAAGGTCGCAATTGAAACCTCACAGAGGTCTGACGGAGTCAACGGGCAAATCACATTTGAAGCTATGTCTAATTTTACGTGAACATGTTTAAAAACAAGAGGACAAAGAAAAAAGGTCACAGTCATAATATATGTTCACTGATAGCAACTAGCCTTGTCTATAGTCCTATATTTTTCAAATTTCCTTTGTAAACAAAGTAACTAGAATAACTCTACACATTAGTATGCTTTTAGGAAATGTCTTCACTATTTTAATTCACTTCCTTTATGCTTTCTTATTTAAAAATTTTTCTTGAATGTCTCTGATTAATTATGTAGTAGCTTTTGGACTGTAAAAGTTGGTCTCTTCTCTGTACAGTGCTTCCATTTGTTTTAGCACCCTTTTTTCCTTTCTAGAAGTAATTTGTTTTGCCAAGGCCCCCAAACTTGAATTAGTTCAGTGGACCCAAGCAGTTGCTTAAGGATAAAACTCGATATTGCTCAGTTCCGTAATTCTCTATGCTTCCTCATACAAAGTTGCTCACCCAAAGCAGCTCCATTTCGTCGATTAGTATTTCTTACTACTCTTAATTAATTAATAGTCTTAATTTCCTAATAGTGTGTTTTTGAATGGAGGATGATGCTCTGAAACCACTGCCTTGTGAGGGCACCAGGCAACAAAACCAGCTTTGCAGTATTGTTCCGGATGCAGAAAAAGACTGTTGGGAGTAACTTCAAGGGTTGCCAGCAGCACACAGTAGGCCTAATTGGTATACTGAATGTTTCAACGCTCCTAAAGTACCAGTGTTTTCTTTTACCAGAAATTATGTGGCCTGATTATCATTTCGTATTATTGTGGAACTTTGCTTATACCTCCCACTGACTTCCGAAGTACTGCCCACTGGAATTTGCAGGGGCCTCGTAAAGATGGAAACTGACTCAAGACATTTCGTGCAGAAAGATGACTAACTGGCTTCATCGTTTAAAAAAGTTTCCACTGGAACAATCATTGCATTGTGTTCTGAACTGAGAGCTCTACTTGGGCTTCCGAAAATATTGGTTGTGCTTTCTTTTTTAAATGAAGTGTTTTTCATTACAAAATGTTAGAGGAGAACAATTAGAATTTCCCTCCCTTCCTTCATCCCACCCTGTCTCTCTCTTGATTTTTGGTGAAGTCAAGGGTCAGGATGATGGTCAGTTGGAAATCAAGGTCATACAAATTTGCTCCTGACTAGGAAGGACATTCTGGCCCCTTCTGACTGACACTCTCGAGCTCCTATTTGTGTGGAGTTGTTTTTATTTCAAGGGAATCTATAATCTCGAGATATCTTCAAGGGAAATCTAACAAGTGTCTTCAGCTACAAATTTTGTTTCCTAAGCACACAGGACTTTTGGACAGCAAGTGACCTAAGACAGGGCGGGGCAAAAGTAGGTTTACAGTTGTTTGTACAACTAATAAGTAATAATAGAAGAATAAACTCTGTTTTGTGTACTCACAACTGTAAACCTACTTTTGTTCCCTCTGTATAATAATCTAATATTTTTAAATATGTTTTCATCTTTGTCCTTTGTTTTAAATTTTAAACTAGAGGCTAGAAATTGTATTAATTTAATTTAATAGTTACTATTTAGTTAACCATGCTAAACAATTGTCAAGATTATGTTTTAACTTTTGATCACGTGACAGTCTATGAGATGAAGAAGGAACAATAGAAGATAATTTTACGAAAAACAGAGCCTTATGAGAATGATGAATCAAACACTTTTTTCTCTCTCTTTTTTTAATTGTTGTTGAAGTACAGTTGTCTCCAATTTTCCCCCACAACTCCCCCCCTTTCTGATTTTTTCCTTGGCATTCATTACAAATCAAGAAAAATCATGGCATTCTTGATTTCAAACTTTTACTAGCAAAGAAATCTCACTTGTGGACCCACTTTATTTCTTGTAATTTTTCTATACAGAGCTGCATTAATTACTTACTGGTTTGATCTCCATTGACTTCTTCAGTCAGACAGCCGCCTCTCCTGGGCTGAGGGTGTGTGCAGGGAGGAGCTGGCGGCAGTGCAGGAAAGGAGTGGCTGCCGGGACGTGACCCTGGACTTACAGGTGTTCATGGGATTCCTCAAAAGGCATGCTTCCAAATTCTGTAAATAGTTATTTTTTCTGTACTCCATTTGGCTCTCCCTTCTCGTTCTCTACTGAAATGTTTACCCCTTTGAATGGAACCTCAAAATGACTCCCTTTCTTTTTACATAGATCAAATATCAACTGTTCTGAGAAACATTATATTGAAGAAGAAATGATCTTTTAGCTGGTTTTGAAAATAGCTCTCTCTGTTTTTTTTTTTCCCCCAACAGCTGTGCCCTTTTGTAAACTGTTTGTTCAGCTTGCTCCTTCTTAAAGTAATGTGGATCAAAAATGTTTCTGATTGCTTGATGGACACAGGAAAACTTCTTCAATAAAATTCACCTTTTGGGGGGTTATCAGCAAAATCAAATCATGTCATCAGTAATACCTGAATCCTCTTGTTATCCTGCAGACTCCAGAGAGTAACTCCTAATGTTTTTGGGGTCATAGACCCCTTTGGAAATTTGATGAAAGCCATTGAACTTCTCCTTTGAAAAAGTACAAAAGCAAAAATATGCCAATGTTAGGATATAATTACAGGGGGTTCATAGGACAGCAAAGGCCATTTGTGGAATGCTAGAGTCCCAAGCATTAGAGAAGGCGGTAAGGCTGGCCATGAGAGGAACAGCGAAGGAGATCCAGCTGGCCTTAGAGTTCTAGCAGAGACCAGAGTATTGCCACAGAAAAATGACCGATTCCTTGCCTTCTAAGCACAATTTTATTTTATCTTGATTAAAATATTAACTGTTTTGTGAATGTGAAATGTTATTGCCTTTAAAAAAAAGCTATCTAGCAACAACTATTAAAAATATGTATTTTCTCTTTGATCCAGCAGTTTCACTCCTGGGAATCTCTCCCATAGAAACAAAATCATCAACATATAAGGCATATGTACAGGGATCTCTAGGACAACATTGTTTTGAGTAGTAAAAAACTGAAACAGAGTGAAAGCCCATCAACAAGGTAATAGTAGAATAAATTATGAAAATTTATATTGTGGAATAGTATACAGCCATTAAAAAGAATGAACAGAGGTATACTAGATGCCTTAGAGAGATGTCCATGAGGTATTGTTCAGTGAGAAACACACATACAGAAAGGTGTATAAATTACAAAATGTTCCCTCTTGGCATGCATATGTGTGTCCATGTCTGCATGGACATATGTCTGATTAGGATTATGTGTGTAGGGAAAAAATATGGATAGTAAATACTAGGCTGTTAGCACTGGTTTTGGGATCTTATCTCTGACTAGTAAAAGTAAAAAAAGATCACAATAATTAAAAAGAAAACATGTATGTGATGTTTAAAATTATATATGAGGTCTGTCCAGCCATTGTTAATATGAGAACAATTTGCTCGACATCGATGTAACCTGGAAGCCAAGGAGAATGGACTGGAATGTGCATGTGTGAACACTGATGACTTCACTGTACTAGTCAGTGGAGGCGGTAGATGTCATTGAGTGAGCATGTGTACTGTGTGGCCATTGCATTCAAAATGACTGAGTAAGTACAGCAACAAGTCTGCGTCAAATTTCACATCAAGCTTGAACATTCCTCCACAGAAACTATTCAGATGATTCAGAAGGCTTTCAGGGACAATACAATGGGTGCAGTACAAATAAAAGTGTGGCACAAATGCTTCAAAGATGATGAAGAATATTTTGAAAGTGATCCTTGTACTGGAAAGCCTGCAACAATAGAACGTGTGAGAATGTTAAACGTGTACAGGCTGCAATCAACAAAGATCAGCGACTGACAGTGTGAGGGCTAGAAGCTGATCTGAGGATTCCAAAAACTACTGTGTCTGAGATTCTGACTCAGGATCTTGGCATAAAAGTGTCATGGCAAAATTCGTTCTGTGGCTTCTGCTATCAGAGCAGAAGGAACAGTGTGTTGCAGTTGCTAATGACTTGACTCAAACTGCTGCCGATGAACCAGATTTCCTCAAGAAGGTCATATAACCGGAGATGAATTGTGTGTCTATGGCTATGATCTGGAAACGAAGGCCCAGTCATCTCAATGGAAGTCATCTGGTTCTTTACCCCAAAGAAAGTGCAGCAAAGTTGCAGCAAGATCAAGGCCATGTTGACTGTGTGTTTTGATTGGGAAGGTATTGTCCATCATAAGTATACCCCTCCAGGCCAAACAGTTAATAAGGAGTATGACCTCAATGTGGAAGTGTCTGTTCAAGTCTTTTGCTCATTTTTGAATTGGATTTTTTGTCTTCCTGGGGTGGAGTCGTATGAGTTCTTTATATATTTTGGAAATCAAACACTTGTCCAAGGTACCATTGGCAAATATGTTTTCCCATATAGTTGGTTCTCTGTTCATTTTAATGCTGTTTTCTTTTGCCATGCAGAAGCTTTTTAATTTGATGAGGTCCCATTTGTTTATTCTTTCCTTTATGTCCCTTGCTTTAGGGGACACATCATTGAAGATGTTGCTGCGTGGAATATCTGATATTTTCCTGCCAATGTTTTTCTCTAGGACTTTTATGATATCATGACGTATATTTAAGTCTTTTATCCACCTTGAATTTATTTTTGTGTATGGTGTAAGTTGATGATCGACTTTCATTTTTTTGCAAATAGCTATCCAAATCTCCCAACACCATTTGTTGAAGAGGCTATTTTTACTCCATTTTATGCTTCTTCTCCCTTTGTCAACACTTCTCCAAGGAGGATATACAGAGGGCACAGACAT
>VMDR010005370.1:29495-52233 GCA_007922815.1 Macrotus californicus
TGAGATACCACCTGACACCAGTCAGAATGGCCATCATAAACAAATCATCAGACAAGTGTTGGAGAGGATGTGGAGAAAAGGGAACCCTAGTGCACTGTTGGTGGGATTGTAGACTGGTGCAGCCACTGTGGAAAACAGTATGGAATTTCCTCAGAAAACTAAAAATGGAATTGCCTTTTGACCCAGCAATTCCACTGCTAGGATTATACCCTAGGAGCCCTGAAAGAACTTATGTACCCCAATGTTCATAGCAGCACAATTTACAATAGCCAAGTGCTGGAAGCAACCTACGTGCCCATCAGTCAATGAGTGGATCAAAAAACTGTGGTACATTTACGCAATGGAATTCTACGCAGCAGAGAGAAAGAAGGAGCTACTACCCTTTGCAACAGCATGGATGGAACTAGAGAGCATTATGCTAAGTGAAATAGGCCAGGTGGTGAGGGAGAAATACCACATGATCTCACCTTTAACTGGAACATAATCAACAAAAGAAAACAGCAAACAAAATACAACCAGAGACATTGAAATTAAGAACAATCTAACAATGGCCAGAGGGGAAGAGGGAGGGCACAGTGGGGGGAAGGGTTTCCAGGAAACACTATAAAGGACACATGGACATAACCAAGGGGGAGGGTGGGAGTGGGGAAGGAGGTGGGATTGGCTGGGGTGGGGGGGAGTGGTGGGGGGAAAATGCAGACAACTGTAAATGAACAACAATAAAGTAATAAAATCTAAAAAAAAGGAGCACTACCTCAAGGTTCTTAGTTGGTTGAGAGATGCAATACAGTGAAAGCGGCCATAGCTCTGGGCAGCTCGTGATTGGCAGCTTCATCATGACAACACACCTGCACATGGATCACATCTCATGCAGAGTTTTTTGGCAAAATATCAAATCACTCAGGTGACTCAGCCCCGCTATGGCCAGATTTGGTGTCCTGTGACTTCTGGCTTTTCTCCAAACTCAAATCACCTTTGAAAGGGAAGAGATTTCAGACTGTCCATGAGATTCAGGAAAATACAATGGGGCAGCTGATGGAGATTTCAACAAAGGATTTTGCATTATTTTGAAGAGTGGAAGAGATGCTGAGAGAATGGTGTTAGGTCCCAAAGTGCCCACTTTGAAGGTGACTGGGGCTTCATTTTTCTGTGTACAACAGATGTCTCTGTTTTTCATAGTACATGGCTGGACACTTTCTGGAAAGACCTCATATGTATTTAAAATTTTACTGTTTTACAGTAAAATTTTATAGTTGTAACACTAGAGCTTTTCAGTTCAATTTGGTGGGGCTTGCATGGCCAGTTTGACCTGCCTGGATCTTCTTGCTGACTTATTAGATGAATCTTCAGTGACTTATTACTCTGAAGTTATTTGTTCTTTTAACAAATGTGTATTGGGTGTCTACTCTATGTCATATACTAGACTTTGAGCAGGGGTGTACCCAAAGAACTAAGATGTCTGTGTGTGTGCCTGTTTATGTATATGTGCATGTGTGTCTGCATATTTGTGTGTGTCTCTGTCTGCAGCTGCGTTTGAGCTTGGCCTCAGTCTGTTGCGGGCCCATTAGCTGGTTGTGCCTATGCAAAATGGAGAGCATGGGTGCTGTGCTCATGCAGTAACGGCCTCATGATTTGTTGGAAGTGAGGTCTTGACTTTTCTTCTTTTGCTTGGTTAAATGACTTATTGCCTAATTCTCCAACTGTTCCAACTTTTCCTCAGAAATGCCCAAGGATATTGAGAGAGGATAATACTGAAAGGATTTTTAGGAAATTGTGGAGGAAAAAGAAGTGTGAGGTGCTTCCTGCAGATCAGTGTGTCTCAAAATTGTGGTTTCCTGCCTCACAGATACCTGGTGGGCATGTCGAAAATGCTCATCTGTGGGCCTGGCCTCAGACCCACTGAGAGGGAGGCCCAGAAATCTGTGTTATTATTAGGTGCCCCAAGTAATTGTGCACACTAATATTTGAGAGCCAGTTCCACCAATTTTTACTGCAAATAATGAGCCCTTCTGGCAGTCCTCCTGCCCAGAATTTTATCAAGACTTTTGCATAACCTTGAACTCTTTTATGATTGTGGAAAGCTTAGCTATTTTGCCACTTGGACATGGGTCCACAGTCACTGGTTTCTCATACTGCTACTTTACAGGATTGACCTGCTCTGTAGCTACTTGTAATCCTGTGCGGCTGTGATGGGCTTCTGAGACTGCATGCCATTGCTCAGGTTCCACATCAAGGGAGTATGGATAACTGAAGGGAGAATTTCATTCATTTTTTAAGATGTTTGACTCAAAAGATACTCTAATAAAAAGTTTTTCTAATATTTAAATGGCTTTTTGTTTTCATCTTTTTGTTCATTAATAATACTTACATTGAGAGGAGATTTTATGAAAAGTTTTTCAGATAAAACTACTCCTGCCAAACATGCACCATTTTATCCTGAATGTAAAGAAATGAGTGTAGGTTAGAAAAATAGTAGAGTGGTTTTAAAATCAACAGCCTGATGGTCTTTCACATAACAGAGTCAGTATGTACATGAACTTACACATACACATGTAAGAGGAAATTTCAGGTCACGGTGCACTTTATAACTATAGAGGTTAAACTGGAATTTGCACACATGTTGCAAATTATTTGGAATTCTTGATCCTTTGGAATACTTTTGCTTTACTTGTAAATATTCATAATAGAGATAAGAGCTGAAAGTGTTTTCAGATATCTAAAGCTTCCCCCCTTACACATTCCTTCCTCCACCCTTTCATCTAAAATGTCAAAATAATTGAGGCAGAGGTTAGTTAATGTGAAAAGCAGCATTATGTGACTTCTCCTACATCCCTCATGTGACTGTGCCTGTGTGGACAACAACCTCGGCTCTTGTGTTTAGAAAGGCCATGTCTGAGAACCTTTTATCTCCACAGCAGGATATATATAACCCAAGTCGATTCGAGAAACCCATGACATCATCCCTCAATCAATAATCATCGATTGAGGAGAGTTGTTTTCAGAGCCATGTATTAGGGACCACGAGGGATACAGAAGGAAAAGTCCCATTTTCTGTCTTTGAAAAATAATCCAGTTCAGAAAGTAGTTCAAGTGTTCATGTTATGACATGGTTCCCTAACAAAAGGCCTTTTCAACAAATACTAGGCATGAAAGGTGTGATTGTGGCCGGGGAGGTGTCGGAGAGCAGGGATGTGAGTTAGCAGAGTCGCAGCTGAGCAGGAACGAGACGTGAGGAAGGCATGAGCATAATTCAGAAAGCTGTTTCCATCCACAAGATGTCAGCTGGATGGCGTGAGTAGTCATCAGGCAAGTCTGGGAGGGGGAGAAGCCCCAGAAACACATGAAGGGGTCCTCAATCAGGGCACTGAAAAAGCTGTTGGAAAATCATAGAGATCTTATGAAATGCAAAGCTTGCAGCAATTAAAGAAGTTCAGTGTGAGGAATTTAGGAGGCTGGGTCAGGGTGCTGGCGATGAATAGAGTCAGGTAAGACTTAGAGTTACTTTTAGAGAAAATTGGATTTGAGCATTAGAAAATTGGATTCTAATTTGGAAAACAAATTAAGCCATATAGTGAAATATTTGTGAAGCTATTAAACTCATCATGGTGGCTTCAGTATGAAGAGGAGAAACTGCCTTGTGGTGGGAAGCAAACCCGATGAATTGTGTTTTGAATCTTTAGTTTCCTCTGAGTTTAGGTTAGAAATTCACTTATATAATCAAATACAAACACTATCTAACTGATCTTTGAATTGTTAATAGCCTACAGTTCAGGATACCTTTGTAGGCAGTGAATAACTGCTAGATGACTAAATCCTGGAGTCTGTCTTGTGAAGTAATCTGCTATTGTGTTAAGAGTTTTCCTACATAGGGTTCAAAGCTCTGCTATAATTATTTGTGAATCAGTTTTTGTGACTCATGGTAGTAAGACTATTGTAAATTAATATTTAAAGGAACGATGTTTCATCAACATAAAAGAACCTCCTACCTTCCTATATCAGGGATATTTTCCTCTTGTCTAAAGTGTACCCACTTTTTAGAAAAATTGGTATTTATCTGGAACTAGGACTTTCCTCCTGGTTCAGAAAGGACAAAAAGAAATATAGTTAGAAAAACCCAACTAACCAAACCAAATCACCTCGGTTACTTCTTAAGGAGAAAAGAACTGGCTTTATTATTTTTTCTCTGCATGTTTTGAGATCAATTTATATTTGAGAAATAGAGATATTAGGAAAATAGAGAACTTGTTGGATTATTTGGTGTAGTGGGTGTCAAGAATGGGTACATCAAATTGCTACCTAACAGCAAGGAAACCAGTTTTTATTTTCTATTGCAAAACAAAGCACAGGACTATTAAAAAGAAAAAAAAAAAGACTTAGTTTTGAAGGGTGTGTTGAGTTGCCAAGGAACGTTAAGCGTCTATAGACTGTTTACACGTGAGTGCTAGGTTATTCAGTCACCTCCTAATTGCTGAAATTTGGGCTTTACCAATAATGGTATTATTTTCCTGGGTTTTCATTTCCCTGGGGTATCTGTGATAATGCCATATATTACCCTGCAAATCATTGATTTTGGGATACTGTGAAATTATGTCCATCTTACAACTTGGAAAAGCCTTTGGGTAGGAAGCCCTTTTGGCTGTGTGTCACTTTGTGCCTTCTATGGCTTCCAGCTGCTTACGGAGTGTCAGCATGTTCCATAGATTGTCTGGGTGACACAGGTGCCACTCTACTTCATAGGCGCCAGTCTCCCTCTTGTGCCAAGTCCCCCTTCTCCCTGTGGATGGTGGTGGCCAGGCTGTATCAGCTTTTTCTCAGCTGGCTCGCCCCAGTGGGGTAGGACCTGCTGTCCAGATCTGACTTTATCTATTTATTTTTAAATATTTTATTTATTTATTTTTAGAGAGAGGGGAAGGGAAGGAGAAAGAGAGGAAAACATCAATGTGTGGTTGCCTCTCCCACACCCCCTACTGGGGACCTGGCCTGCAACCCAGGCATATGCCCTGACTGGGAATTGAACCGGTGACACTTTGGTTTGCAGGTCGGCACTCAATCCACTGAACTATACCAGCCAGGGCTAGGTCTGACTTTAGATTAGCTTTTCCTGATAACTGTCACCTCTGACACCTTGCCTGCTACTTTTTGGAGAGAAAGTGGGATCTATAGGGGTAATGAGGGGATCCTTTGCTGGCTCTCCTCCTCTCTCTTGTGCTTCCCATCCTTGTCCTCTGTGCTTGGTTCCCATTGCGGCCATTCAGAACCATCTGACCACGGCCTCCCATTCCCCTTTCATTACACATGATTTCCCTTCAGTGAATGAGCTGTCTCCCAGACAGATCTTTGTTTGTCTCCCAAATGGCAGGGTACCCAGACGACTAGAGATACATTATCTGGTGTCCTGTGTTCCATGTGAGGCCTTCGGTTACGTAGAAACACTTGGGGATATGATTCTTCATTTCAGGGCCCTTATTTCTGTTTACAATAAGTATTTAACTCTTCCATTTCCAAACATCCAAAATTTAGATCAAAACAGATTTTTACACACTTAATTTTTTTATGCAGACATTTTGCTCCCTCCTTTGCAAATCCTGGTGTTCTGCTTAATTTGTTTACTTAGGAAAGGCTTCCCTCTCTTCAGAGACCTCTCCTGTTAGCAGAAGGTTAGCAGTCTGCAACGCTGTGGAGACAGGAAGGGCAATTGACTTTGGTTGGCCAGGAAAAGTCACTTTCAACTGTGGACATAAGTCATACCAGAGTCCCCCACAGTGCAGCATCCAGTACAAAGTCAAACCACCCCTGTCAGCTGTGGCTTAGGGCCCCCTGTGTGGTGTTCACGTGGTCACACTAGGGCAAGATGAACACTTCACGGCACAACAATAGTAAATCTGCCATGGTGGCCATAGTCCCGTTTGGCCCCCTCTGCCTACTGGCCAAAGTCCTTTCTGACTTAGACATTCAGCAGTGATGAGGAAGGTGACACTGGCACACGCAGGCATCCATCCAAATATAACAGTTCATGGCTGCAGTTAGAGCTTAATTTTTTACATCTTTCATCAGGGAAGTACTTTCTAGTAAATGACTGTATTGCTTGAAATCACCTATCCGTGTCGTCCTCATTATATTCCTGAGTCATTATGGTTTGCCTCACATGGTCTTTTCTCAAACCTTGGCCTGGTGAACCAACGATGAAATTGCATTTCTTTGAATTAGAGTGCAGATTATTATGGGAGAAAAAAGACATTAAAGGGGAAATGTTCATGTTTATGTTTGAGTAAATGTGAACAGCCTAACGGCCTCAGAGGCAGTTAAAGGCAAGGCTGTGCGAGAACACTGAACTGCTGGTGCCTCATTGCTGTGATGTGGCTCTGAGACATGGCAGGCAAAGCACCTGGACTCTCCAGTCCTGGGTGTATAAATCCTGGATAGACAGTCATTTTGGTGTGTATCTCTGGGGGCAGGGATGGGGGTGGGAAGACAGCATCACTGATAGTTCGTAGTTTTTCTCAAGGCTCTACCATGTATTAGGAAATCAATAAATGACTATTGAAATAAACTGGAAAAGTCATTACTCAGAGTCACTCCCTTCCCCCCACTTTTTCCTTACCCTCACCCTGGGCTTCTCCACAGCTTTGTATGGGTACAGGCAGTCCTAGGATGGGAACATTTTGGCGCTATAGATGAGGATAAGCAATTAAAACATCAGCCTGGGAAACAACATTATTGCTTTCTTGGGATAATTTATTTGACTCTGACCTGAGTATCTGGCATATTCACTGATTCCAGACAGTTGACCTTGCCTTGTTGTCATCTTCTAGACCCTGTTGTGAGTGTAACCAGCTCCTGGGCCCATCCTCATTGGCCCATCCTTTGCCACTATCCTCCTGATCCTGATATTGGACAGATAGGAGTCACTCAATGAAGTAATTGAATGAAGTGCCTTAATGGGGGCTTGTTGTGAATTCCGATTGTGGCTTTTATGGAGTATTAGGGTCACATGTGGCAGAGTGCTAAAAGCAAAGCCAGTTGGATTTTGAATGCAATGTACAGATAGATGGTATCAATGCTGTGTGCTTTATTGTAATTTCTATTTTTCCTCACAGCCATCTGCTAGGTTTATTCTGATGTCATGTGAGACCTAGATAGAGCATTTTGTTGCTCCACCATTTCTCCTGCCCTCTTTAATCTGTATAGTTCTTACAGCAGTGAAGGCCAGGGGTTCCCAAATGCCCGTGCTGTGAGAGCTCCAGCGAGAAGGGAGACCTCATCTTTGTTTTCTCTGTCGATTCCAGATGAGTGAGTGAGCAAAGGATTGGAAACAAAAACAGACTTTATTCAGTGTAGGTTTGCAAGGAGCTGGTTGTTGTGCTAAGGGCTTTTTGTGCAATATGTCATTAAATCTTCACAATAACTTTCTTAGGGGAACACAATTATTCTCATTTTTTAGAGATGAAGCTACAGTTCAGAGAGGTTGTGTAAACTACCTGGGGTCACACAGCTAATCAGGGCCCTTGCCGGCATTTGGCCTCAGGTCTTCTGAGTCCAAAGCCTGAGATGTTCCTTATTGGAGTAGGCTCCCTTGGTGTAGCCATTACTATAAATGCCATTTTTGTGTTTTTAATACCATATCATAGCACTGCTATGGCATTTTAGGTTTAAAATTCTCCTCATGAAGTAAATTTTTTTTATTTGGGTTTTTAAAAATTCTAAAGGCCTTATCTTTATTTTGTTTCATTTTATTTATTTTGTGGGCTATTTTGACCCTTAGTTTGATTGTTATTATTCCTGGAGGTTTTTAATACTTTTAATTATTTGTTATGCATGTTGATGATTTGGGCCAGTTTAGCTATTATTTTTAATAATTCTGCTGTTTGGTTTGCTTTATCCATTAAAAATTTTGTTTTAAAATTTTACCTGAGGATATGTTTATTGATTTTAGAGAGAGCAAGCAGGGGAGAGAGATGATATGTTTATTGATTTTAGAGAGAGGAAGTGGGGGAGAGAGAGAGAGGAAAGAGAAACATCAATGTGAGAGAGAAGTATTGATCAGTTGCCTCCTGTATGTGCCTGGATCTGGGATTGAACCCGCAACTTAGGTATGTGCCCTGACTGGGGATCAAACTTGAAACCTTTTGGTATATGGGATGATGCTCCAACCAACTGAGCCATCTGGCCAAGGCTATCTATTTAAATTTGTATTGAACAAATGTCTCATATTTTCTGAGCTTACTGATTTTTTAAAATTCGAATTCTACATAGGCTCATATCTCGTGCATCTAATTTTTGAACTTTTTTATTTTTATATTTACTGCTACCAATCAGAGTAGTATTGCCATTTCACTTATTGTAAAAACAATAAAACAAGGGTAAATTATTCATATTTCAAAACATTTTAAAAAAGTAGTTTTGATCATACAAAATTTCAAGTTATGTTGGAAATTTGACTTCAGTACTATATTTTGTTTGGCGAGAAACTTTTTAAACACTTCCATACAGAATGTGTTGGAGAATTGGTTGCTACTCATAAATTCTTCAGAAGCTAGTTTTTATTGCCAAAGATATTGTCCATCTCATCACATCCTTTGTCTTTCTCTTCAGAGACAACTGAGCACTCCAGAGCATTCATTCACTCCATGACTACTAATGGGCTTCCTCTGGGTGCTTCAAAGCAGCCTGAACTGTGGTTTCTGACTTTGCTCAGCAGAGCTTTGCACGAGAGAAGCTGACCTGGCTAGCAGCTGCTGAGTGGGGTTGGCAGGGAGCACTAGAGGTGCTCCGAGAAGGGTGACCTCAGTGCCATGGGTTGGGCAGATTCACAGGGGGTTCCCCCATACACATGTGATCTTTATCCTGTGCTCTGGAGCTGCCAGAGGATTTAAGATCACTTTTACATGGGAAACACTTAGAGGATATTTATGAGTACAGTGAGACAGAAAGCAAGGCCTTTTAGAGGAGGAAGTGCCTTAATGGGGAGCAGAGCTTTGAAAGGTGGCAGAAGAGGCAGCAGGGCCCAGAATAGTGTGGGTGGAGCTGGGAATGCCAAAGATGTGTTGATTGACCATCAGTGGACCTGTGACCCTACAGAAAAATCTAGAAGAAGTCAGGCTGGTTGTGGAGGACCTGCATGGCATGCAAAGGAGGCTGGGCTTTATCAGTAGGTGTGGGGAATCTGTAAATTCTTGAGCAGAGGAGTGATTTGTTGAAAATGACGTTACAGAAAGATTAATCAGGCAGCAAAATAGATTGGATGGAGAGAGATTTGAAGTAGAAAGCCAAGTCAGGAAATGTTTGCTTTAATGAGAGTGCATGATAATGAAGCAGATAATCAAGGGGATGGAAAGCAAGAGAGTTGGGAAAGAGACGCCCAATGGAAGTGGGGAGGGGCACTTAGGCAACGTGGCTGGATGTTGTGTTCGCGCAGCAAGCTTGCTATTTTTACTGAGGTTGTGTGTTGAGTTGGTGTGGTTTGCTGTGGTGGGGGAGTGTCTGTGGAGATTCTGGCCACTTCCCTCCCCACTCCAGACCCCCTTGGTGGTATTACTGGAGGGATGGCGTCCAATGTGGCTGATGGAGGCTCTAGGCCTGGATCGCTGGGACCGTTGTCATGCCTGTGGTCAGAGATGGGTTGGTCAAGGGGCCGTTGTCTCCAGTTTCCCACAACTGGGAGTGTTTGAATGAAAAAATGATTGAGTGAGTGAGCCAGTTCAGGATTAGCACTGATTTGAAGAGCTTATTGAAGAGGAACTGATTTCCATACCGATGGACAAACAGTGACATTCAGGAGAAAGCCAATTATTAGTGACTGCAGCTTTCTAAAACTATGTTCCGCTGAAATACAGAAAGATCGAGTTTTGAAAATAAACCATTTATGATGCACGGATTATAGACTGCATGTAATGAATTGTGATCTTGTTCGCACATTTGTTTTTCAGAATGGCCAAGACAGTGATTGATTGTATACACATCTCAAAATTTGTTCTGGGGTTTACAGAGAAGAAAGAGGTCAGAAATCTCTTAGCACAAAAGTAGTTGGTCGTGGAGGTTGGGCTGCTCTTTAGATTGGTTTGGCTTCACCATTAGTCTTGTTATTGAGAGATATGAAAATACTTCTGGAAAACTTTCTGACGGAGATCAGTATGACACTTTTAAGGAGGCAGATTATGCAGTTTAATAGCTTGGCTAATGAAGCTAGCTGCCATACAGACGAAGCCCCTGAGAGCCAGGGGAATGTGAAGGAAAGAGTGAGAGTTTGGGAGTGAGTTAAAGTTGAATTTCAGTTTGTCTCCACCACTGCTTACTATATAGTCTTGGACAAGTTTCTTAAGCCCTCATTTTCATTTTTTGAAAACGGTGACTTTCGCTCTCACTTAGAAGGTTGTTGTGAGGTTGGTGACCGTGTATTGAGCTATAGGCCTATGACAGGTCTTGATACAGAGTGTGCACCTTGCAAACGTGAACTGTACTCACTTATTTTTTTCCAGGCTACTATGTATTTCACTTCACTGCCCATAGAATGAAACTGGTCACTTTTGAAAGTGATGGCTGTTACCCTTATTTTTGGAAATGGAATGGGGACTGTGAGTAAGAAAGCCTTCTGGAAATCACCCCCCAAACCTTGTTAGTTGGCCTCACCTAGGGAAAAGCACCCGCCTGAAGCATGATGTGGAGAACCTCGGGGGCGGAGTAAAAGAGCATGCATTCAGAATGGGGTGCAAATGTTGGTGGTCCCTTAATTATATGACTTTAGGAGGTATTTTAATTTTTGAGTCCATTTCTGCAAAACATCAATACAGTAGCCACACACATGGATGTTGTGAGGATCACACGGGATGACGTGTGTGAAGAACTAGAGTTGGGGAATAACCTTGAGGGCAAAGCAATTTAAAGAGAAGTGCGAGAACCAGGCCAGGGTCAGATTATTAGGACATTAGAGGGCAAATTGAGATGTTACTGGTGCTGTTACTTCCAAAATTTGAAAAGGGGGGAAAGGTAGTACTTGTTGATATTTTTAAAACTTAATGAAATCAAGACTTATTAAAATAGTGACATTACTTATTAAGAAACTTATTGTGTGTGCTTAAATAATCTGTTAATTTACTATGGAAAATACCCAAGGGACAGTGGTAATGTGCGTTTAGAGAATGATAATGGAGTCTCAGGAGAGGTGATCAGAGTAAAGGTGAACCCATCAGTTACTTCCATGACCTGTATTGTCCCTTTTAATAAAGGAACACCTACTTTTTGGTGAGTTGTTGAATTAGTGGAACTTTAAAGAGGTAGTAAAAAAATAAAATACAAAGAAATAAATGTTTTTAAATCTATAGAAACCTTTGACAAATCACAAGGCATCATAAATATGATTGTTAAAATACGTTAGCTTCCACTTGTGTCTTCAGTGGCCTAAACCAAAAACAAGGTTGAAAATCATACTATTTTCATAAAATAATCAAGCAAAAATATATATTCATGCTAAAAAAATTCTGAACAGCGAATCTCTGTTTTGTGAGAAGACCTAGCAGTTTTGGTATATTTTATACAAAACAGTTTATATTTGGAAGGAAATAATACCTTTAATAGGTTATGTATTTCCTAAAAATTCTACAGCTCTGGGCCATGATGATACACTGTGGTACATGAACTGATTTTGCATTACTCTGTGGAAGAGGACCTAGAAGGCTCAACCTCCCAAGGATCGTGAGTGTGAGTGGCCCACGAATGCCCTGTTCGTACTGACTGAGTTATGAGCCCCAGTGAATTGCTAATGCACCTGCCGGCAGAGATTAGTTGTGTCAAGGAAGCTGGCCACGGAAGGAGTGCACCCTTTTAAAGATTAAAAATGGAAGTGTGGGTTTTTTTTTAATGCACTGTAGAGGAAAAAGAATTAGTACCACAAAGAGTCAGTGGGTTGAGACATGGTAAGAAGTGCTGCTCACAGCACCCAGCTCATAGCTAGCCTTATCCACTCAGAAATAATTATTTTCAAACTGAGCTGCCTTGGCAGAGATAGCTCCCAAACAGCTGTGTCAGCTCTAGAATGTGTGAAAATTGCTCAAGGATAAACCATAAAAGCAGGTTTGGGAAATTAAAAAAAATCAAGGATGTTTTGATATGGAAGGGTTATTGGCAACAGTTTACAGAAATATAGAACAGTAAAGTTGGGAGTTCATTTCATTTCTGCAACATCTTCCTATTTATCTTCCTGATATATTTGTCTCCTCGGTTACCATAGCACCGCTCATTGGTATTCCTCAGTGTGCGGCGTTGCTGCGAATCCCTTCGTAATTGCACTGAACTCGAGAATCTTTACTTTTTTAGGCCTTGCTCAAGCTCAGGGCCCCTTTTTCTTTTGTGTGGCTGCTTTACTTTTGCATAAAAATGACAGCTACTGATCTACTTCTTTGGTCTCGCTGGCAGGATGGTCAAACCGCTGCCTTCACATCTGGTGCAATTACTAATGTGCTTCCTTCCCAAGGAGGCAGGTCGCTGTCCCCACCCCCAGGGACAGTAAGCATCATTTTTTCTGATGTCTGCACGGCAGGCTTAGTCAGCCCTGCACTCCGGTCTAGTGACTGGGGGATACCGCGCATGCTTTTTTTCAGGGGGCATAACCATTGCTTTTCAAGAACATTTTTCTTTAGCATTTCCCTGTCCTGACTTTAGACCATTGCTTCAAAGGTAAGGGGTTCCTAGTGCCCTCAAGTTTCTCCAACCCAAGATGGGTATCTGTTTTTGACTACCAGAAGTGTTTGACAGCGCTTCACCACTTACCAATTACTTTTAGGAGTTAACTTGGTATAACAGTATAACTGTTGGCTTCTTAGATTATGGCCAGTGAAGACAAATTATCTTTGAGTCTGAAATTTGAAGGCAAAAAGACATTGAATTAGTTACATTTGAATAATCTTCACTTTATCAATAACTGCAGTGATTTTCAGGGCTTGGATTAATGTAGATTGTAGGTGCAATTACTCTTCTTGGATCCCATAGGTTAAATTCAATGACAGATCTCTCCGGAGATGGGTCCGCTACTTTGCCTTTAGCTTCTCTTACCTGGAGCCAGTTTCAAGTTCAAATACATTTGGTCTGATAAATTGACTATACAAGGAAGGACTAAAGAGAGCAATTATGTATGACATCAAATAAATGACTCAGTGACAAGGTATATTTCATTTAGGTCAGCACAGTTCAAAATGTAAGAAAACATGATTTAGCCGGCTGGACTGAAAGACAGTTTAAATTACTGGGTGGGAAAGATCACTTTGCATTTTGAGGTTTGGTAATTGGAAATGTATAATATTTATTGTGAGATGGTTTCAGTTGCTTATGTGGGTATTGTTAAATATGACAATGTACTGGTCTAATCTTTGTGCATAATATGCATTACCATTGGCTACAGTGAGGGTGGCTGATATGTGGCTGAAGCCTGTTAAGCCACAAAAAGCCAATGTATTTCGCTCTTTAGAGATTTATGGTGGCAGTGCCCTTCAAGGAGGGAGAGGGCACCTTCTGTGGTTAGCTGCATGCTTTTCCTTATTCTTCATCTCCCCCTTTTAGAATTGTATGCCCACACCTCTGCCCATGACTTCGTAGGGCCTTCCATTAGAGGAGGTACTATTGTCTCACTGATGTTGGATGTGGACATGTCACTCATGTGAGTAGGTGGACTTTCAGCAGACATGATGCTAGTGGAGAACTGCACATGTGCTTGTGTAGTTTGGCTTGGTCTCTGGTTGCCTGCCATCCACTATGGGAAGAACGTGTTCTAAGTAGCTACTGGCCTAAGGAGAATGTGGAGACACGTGGAGCAGAGGTGAGCTCAACCTGAAACCCAGAGCCAGGCAGACTGTGACAACTGACTTGCAGATCTGTGAGCAAGAAACATCCATGCTTATGATATAAGCCACGGACTTTTGGGGGAGCTGGTTACGCAGTGTGCCTGTGGAAATAGCTCATAGATGTGCACACTAAAAAAACCCCTATCCTTGTAAGAATTTTATTTGGGTTTATAGGCTTCTTTTACATTCAGATCCTTGTTCTCACCCTATCAAGAAATCAATGTCATTTATATCTGAGTGGAAGGTGTCCTTGGATGCAATGCAGTGATGTCCTTTGCTGGCAAAATTTCATGACCAGAGGTTGCATGAATATATTCTCTTAAATATTAATTTTATTAGTTATTCCTACTTATCATGTTAATTGGGGGATTTTACATATTTTTAAGTTTTATGTAGGCTTTTTTGATTGTTTTAAAAAGAAAATTTTAATGATGTTTTTAAATCCTGTAGAAGATATTTTGGTTACATATAATCAACATCATTGTAGTTTAGGGAGAAAATAAGTTTTGTAGAGGATGTGAAGTTGCTCAAGGAAGGTAGTTCAAGGTGAGGGGAGGACAGGCAGGTCTGGAGGTGAAGCTGCCAGGGGCAGTGCTCCCGGACTGCACCATGACCTTGTCAGCAAGATTCCTCTGAAACCTCTGATTGCAGGTCACAAGTCCTGCTGTTCTCATGGGCTCCTGGGCTCCAGAACCTCTGCCACTAAGGTCCCTGCTGCCCTCGGGCCAGGAACCTTTGTCATCACCCTTATCAGTAAGATTATTCTGCTTCCTTGTATTCTCTTCTGAATTAAAGGTTCTTTTGGGTGCATCCGATTGGCGGTGCTAGGTCACATGCCTGTATCCTATGTGCAAAAGAGGTTGTAACTCCTACCATGGGAAAGCAAGACTTAAAATATAGAAAATTGTGAAAAGTTAGGAATATAGTTCAGAAGATACTAGTCCGTATAAACCCATAACATTTATTTTAAAACAACCTTTAATTACTATTAATTAGTATAATAATTTTTAAAAAGTGAAAATGAAGGTAATTTATCCAATTAAAAAATGAACATTAATGTTAAAAAAAACCCAACCCAACAGAACTTCTGGCCTTCTATGTTTTCACCTGGGTACTTTCTTCAAAATACCCCCCAAAAGCCAATATCAAGTAAATCTTTTCTTTTACATCAAAATCTCATTGATTGAGATCCCATTCACTCAAAGTTTGTGATAACCAACTGGACTAAACTGACTTCTCAGTTTCACAATATGGCAGTGTTCATAATACCAAGTTAAAGAATCCTCAGGCTTCAGAGCCATCCATTTTTAATATAGTTTTACTTAATTCAACATTTTTCTTTTCCATCAAGCTGACAGCATTGTTTGATTTCCTTTAGGGCTTCAAAATCATAAATCTACCTTTAAAATCTACTATATAAACTGTTTATTAAGTCAGAGACCCAATTCCCCATTTAGTAATAGGAATGACGTTGAGAACGTTTCATTTGCTGTGAACACTGTTAAATGAACCTGTGAGGAATATCCCACACTGCATCTTGGATATTAAATTATAGCCCCTGTGTCCCCATAGAGAAAAGCTGTCAAGTGTAAGAGTTGGTGTGAGGGATGCTAATGTGTTGTGTGGAGGGGGTGTCACTGGTGGACAGCATGTTTGGAGCAGGGCGAGTTGTAGCAGGAAGCAGGGTGGGGGAAGGCGAAGAGAAAGCTGTTTGAGGAGCCCTCGGAACCTGGACAGGATGGAGCAGGAACATTGGAATTTAGAAAACTAGGGAGGAGATGAGGAACCTGGAACAGAGGGATTTTGTGCTGATGTAGTAAAAAGTGGCAGGTGTTTTCTCTGGCCAGAGATTAGCGAGCAAGTCACACTGCAGCTAAGAAAGGAAGAAGACTGTCATTTTGCTAGGCTGGTTTAGTTGGATTTGGTGAGGAATTTTAACTTTGTAAATTTTCTATCACTGCTGTCTCTATCAAATTCTCTAGTGTCAGTACTCAGAAATTTCTTTGGCTGAAGGCAAGTGTCTTGGTTCAGGCTGCTGTACTGATACCACAGCCTGGGTGGATTAAGCAGCAAACATTTATTTCTCACAGTTTGGGAGGCTGGCAAGGCCAAGATCAAGATGCCAGCAGATCCAGTATCTGGGGAGGGCCCATTTCCTGGTTCACGGATAGCTGTCACCTTGATGTGCCCGTACATGGTGGAGAGATGTAGCCCTCTAGTCTCTTGTTATGAGAACACTAATCATATTCATGGGGGCATCACCCTCATGAACTCCTAAAAGGCCGCACTTTTAAATGCGATCATATTGGGGCTTGTAAGGACTTTAAAATATGGATCTAGGGGGACACAAACATTCAGTCCGTGGCAGTATTCTTATATTCCAAGGCAGGATTTTTCTTTTTTCTTTTCCTTTTTTAACTTTTTATGTATCATAGACATCTTTAGCAGTTTGGTTAAGCTTATTAGCTCTATTTTAGAAAAATGTATTTTAAATTTCACAAATACAATGAATTACAAGTAAATAAATGATATTAAGATAGGGTTATTGAAATATTGAAAGAATGAACACATAATAGAATAATATGTATTTTTATCAGGGTACTAAGCGAGCATAATTTTAAAGTAGTCATAAATCTGAATGATACTTCAGGATATCTATAGCAATTCTAGTGTAATATGAAAATATCTGATTTTTATCAATAATAAAGTCAGTTTTTGCTAATTACTGCGTTAATAATTAGTGTAAGTGCTAAATTTAGTTAGAAGTGAGTAAACGTGAAGATGTCTTCCTCCCATCTAAGTTCCCTGACTCCCTAAATTCCATCCATGGCCCATCCCCCACTCCATGCAGACCTCAGAGTCAGGGGGCCCCTTGCTCCAAAGGATGGAGTGAATGTTCATTAATCAGGTGACACTCCATGGAAGGGGAATCCCCCACATATAATGATCGTAAATCAAGTGTCTCTAGAAGTGTGGTTCTATTACTGGTCCTTCTGTTTTGTTCCGTCGATCAATTTATCTGTCCCCATGACGGTATGCACTATGGTTTTGTAATATCCTTGCTCTGTGGAAAGACAAGTGGTTTCCCCAGTCTTCTCATACTCCAGGAGCATACTGGTTCTTTGGGTCTTTGTTTTTCTATACAAATGATCAGATTCTAAAAAATAATCCACTGGGATTTTGATTGGAGTTACAGTGAATTCATATATCAATTTGAAGAACAATTGGCATATTTATCAAGTTTTCCAGTTCATGAAGATGGTACATCATCTCATTTTTGGATTTTCATTTACTTCTAAATAACAGTAAAACATGTTTTGAATAATTATCTTTGGAAATCCTTTCCCACGAAAAATTAGAATTGATTAAATCCATGTTTTTAAAATAGGTAATTTGAGGACAATTGTTCTTTTGAGATGTTAGCTGTCTTGGGAGACAAGTACTTATTATTTACATACCTGTCAAGATCACAAATTTTCTGTTTATTTGCATTAAAAATGATACTTTAGAAGATTGACTTTAAATAAGTGATAAGCTATATTCTGGCAGCTAAAATTCTTAATGCAGTCATATCCTTGACATTTACTGTAATGTCATACTGGGAATATTTAGTATGAAACGGCTGAGCAGTCTGAATTTAAATGGACTACTTGATTTATTCATTCAGTAAAGGTTTAGTGAGTACCTACTACGTGCCCAGTACTTCCCTAGGGGTCAAGGATGTAGCCAAGTGATTCAAGGACTTTGAAGTCATCTCTGTCAAAATGCTCCTCAGAGATTGATGACTGACAATTGCCCACTGGATTTAGCAATATGAAGTTTACCAGTGACTTTGCCAAAATAGTTTCCATGGTGTGATGGGACAAAAGTCTGCTGGAACGTGATCATGACTGAGCATGAGGAGAGAACTAAGAGCTGTGAGTTTATACAACTCTCCGAGGAGTTGCTGCTGTAAAAAGGAGCAAAAAATAGGGTTCCAGATGGTGTAGTATGTTTGCATGCTAATGACAGTGGTCCAGTGGAGAGGGAAACTTTGATGATGGAGAGGAGTGGGAATAATCTTTTGAACAAAGTCCTTGACTGGGCAAGAGGGGTTAGGACCCAGTGTAGAAGTGGAGGGGTTGGCCTTATCTGGGTGCCAGGGCAGCTTGTCCTGCTGTATCAGAGGGCAGAATCACCTGGGCACAGACACAGAAAGGTTGGTAAGTTATGTGGTGGGAAATGATGATGCTTTATTCTGAGTAGTTCCATTTCCACAGTGAAATAAAAATTAAAATTGTCAACTGAAAATGACTGAAGGAGTGGGAGGAGAATGCTGAGGAGACAGAAGAACGTGGAAGCAGTTTTCCTGCTTAGTGAGAAAGTGCCGGGTGTGGGACAAGCTGTAGGTTGCCATGCAGGGCTGAGTGCCCAGCTGAAATGATCGTACACTGTGCTGAGTCAGACGGCACAGTTGTGTGTTTTTCTCTACCACATTGGGCTTTGGGATGTAATTCAGAGTAGGTAGAGTGTTTGGTTTTACCAGGGCTGGGCTCTGCTAGGTGAGTACGAAAGAGGGAGAGAGGAGAAAAGTATTTGAGGGTAAATGCTAGAGAGTGATCGTAATGATGGACCGTAGAATCTAAGTTATATGTGGAGTCAGTGAAGACATGGAGAGTGATGGACAATAAGCTGTAGGTAGGCTCACTGGATTGGAAGTCCTGGAGAGGTCAGAGAATTGTTGGAGTGAAAGTCTTAAATGGAATGAGTTTAAAAATAAGTGGTGGCCGTTGACTGGGAAGCTTGAATTAGACTTAGGAGGGAGTGCAGCTGTTGGCAACAAGCTCTAGGTTCTGGCAAATCAGTGAGAGGCTGAAATGAGTGAAGGACAGAGGAGAGTTGGTCGGAGACTGAGGAGCCAGGATGTTGAATGCATTGCATGAGTGTCATTGAGGTCACCAAGAATGTTGGAGTGGAAAGAGCAGGTGAAGTGGTGAGCCAGTGGTTAAATGAGGCAACGTGACTGGTGTGACTGCAGTATAGTGGGTGTGTTATCCAGCAGCAAGGATCCCAAGAGAGCAGGGAAGAGAAGAGGAGAAAGGCTGGAAGCAGCAATGGGCAGTAACAGGACCACTCACCCCACCATCCTACGTCCTGGGATAAATGTTGCCATCACTTGAGGGGCTTCATGGGAAACAGTGTCTGCAGGAGAGAGCCAGGGCTGGGTTAGAGTGAATCCTACGTGTGAATGTTTTCCTAAGAGTGGATGCCAGCATGAGGAAGCAGGGATCTTCCTTGTAGCTGCAAGGATAGCCGTCCTGCGATGGTGTGTATACGGTCACAGCAACATGGTGTAATGCCTTAGAAAACATACCGATTGTTATCCATTTACTCAGCATTTAGTCCAACCAGTGCCTTAAAATATAGAATCAGGAATGAATTTTAAAATTCAAAATGAAGTAGTATACTTTGGGCTGGCTAAAATAGGACTTCAATATAGTAAGTCAATAGCATCTTTTTCAGGGGTGGGGCAAGATGAATGAGATAAAAAGAAGCTTTTGTCAATATAAAGTGGATGCTTGGACTTCTTATCCTACTTCTTCCTTTAGTGTTTTGAAAAGTATGATTTCACCTTCTCATTCTCATTTGTTCCAAATTAAATTTTCAAATAAGTTTTGGCTAAGATATATCATAAAATTTAATAATCAAGAGAAAACAGGGTTTTAGGTCAAACTGACTTGTTCATTATATATTGATGCTGGAATATTTTAAGAACCTGTAAATTGTATTACGTGTTGTATCTGTATTTTGATATATCAAGATAACTACAGAACTGTAGAATTTATTTTTGAGAGAGCTTTTAGATGTCATTTGGTTTAATCTTCCTAAAGCTGTGATTTAGGTGAGGGAACAGCACTGCTGTGCCAGCACCCTTGGGAAGATGGCTGGCTGGGCTGATCGTAACATGGGCCTCTGTTAGGGCTGAACCTGGGTATACTTTGCAAAGTTTGAAGGGAAGGAAATAGTTATTGAATTGCATTCAGCTTAATCAGTTTTCTGAGGTCAACAAGATATGTGACATTTCCATTACTCTTGGCTCTATTTTAAAATTTGTGTTTGTTTTTGAGTAGGCTAATCTTGTTATTACAAGAGCTGAAGCAATTCTGAAACTGTAGGACTGCTTTGTATTAATTATATAGATTATATACAAGTTATATACAGGGTGTGGCAAAAGTAGACTTACAGCTGTGAATAGGTGAAGTGCAGAGTTCTTGTATTATTATTCATGAAGTATTGTATTATTTTCCATATGCACAACTGTAAACCTACTTTTGCCCCACAATGTATATTATATGGCTTATACATATGTGGATTGATTTGCATGGCTTTCTCAGGGTATATATTACATGGTTATATTTTACTCATTTGGAAAAAGAGGACACTGAGTTATGATGTGTGATTGCCTCTGGTGGGCATTCCCTCATCTAGCATTTTGCCGGTTTGGGTGTATTTCACTTTCCCCTCTAGAGCAGGAACTGTTCTTCATGCTTGTGATGCCCTGGGTCCAGAATATACCAAAACCCTTAATTTGAAGAGATGTGCATTTTAATTTATTGCACAAATTATTTTATAACAGCAATAATGGAAACAAAAATCTGAAATCACTCGGAGGCCTATTTTCTAAGAACCTAATGCACCAATATTTTTATTTTCCTCCAGGCCTTCTGTATGATGGTTACATGCTTTTTTTAAAACATAATTTTCATCATAGCTCACATATATCTTTTTATTCAGAGCTGCTCTCTACCCTGAATATTGTTACATTTAGCATAGGTGGGTATTTGTAATTGTTTGGGAGGTGGGTTTATTTTGTTTGTATATTTTTACTACTGTGGACATTTCTGGCTAACCAAAATGAGTAGAAGGATTCAGGGAAAAATTTGGCTGAAGATAGTCTGATATTTAATTAGTAGTTTAGATTGAGATTTCATGGTAATAAAGTTAATGCATGTTCTGGTATTGTATGCGGTGATAATTTTCTTAGAATGTCCCAGAGCTTGATTTAAAACAACAATGTTTTCGAACACAACTTGCTCCGGGGGTGGAGTTCCCAGCGCCCAGGGGGAGGTTGAGGGCTTTCTAGAAATGGGAGGCATTTTCTTAAGAGAGGACGGGCTGCAATGGACACGTGGTCAGCAGTGCATGGAGCTGATGCTCCAGGGTGCTCTGTGAACCCCAGGATGAAAGCAGAGTCCCCGACTTACAGAATATACCCACGTGTTCTTTGTTCCAGCTTTAAAAAACTTGCATTCACAGTTTTATGTGGTAAAAACTTTTCTTTGTCAAAAGAGACAGGTGTTTCTGTGTTGGGTTGAAAACCGTTAGCCATTTGACTTTTCTTTTGAAGTCATAGTTCTAGTTAAATATTTTTTGTTCTGCATAAAAACGTGAGTAACACTTCATTCCGCTAGTTTATTCAGTTTTGCTCCTTGGACCCTGTCACGTACACTGACAACTACGTTGTTCAGATAGCTCGGAAACAAAAAATGTTGTTATCACGGCCACAAAACATTCTGAAAACATCATGATAGTCTGATTCAAAACGGTGATAGCGATCATGGCGGCTTCAACAAACGCGACATGGAGTTTCTGCTGTGTGTTCTTCGCGGGTGTGCTTTTAGCATGAGCTTTAATTGTTTTAGAAGTTTGTAGAGTTTTTCTGAAAACTAAACTTGTTGGATTTTGAATGTTTCCCTAGAAATCTTCAATATTAGAAAGTGCTTTTTTCCTCTTGATAGGTTTTGATTAAAAGTTAATTATTGGGTGAGTTATTTAATATTTTCATCTTTTGATAAGCAACATAGAGTTACAAAATAGATAAATTAGGGTAAATTACTTTCTCTTTAAGGAAGTAATTACTATAAAAGGGTTTTAAATACCAGTTCCCCGAAGCATTGAAAATGGTACATGATTAACTAAAGTGTAACTTATAGTCAACCATATGAAACCAGCATTTCTTAGCATCTCATATGTTCAGGCGTTTTTTCCCCTTGCTGTGTGGATCAAATGTAGCGTTTTTTTGAAAGGTTTAATAGCAGAGGTAAGTGCATATGTGTCATTAGCTTGTGGCTGGGCTGCCCAGTTGGCCCAGTCAATTTATTAATGAGGCCAAGGTTTGGGTTCCATCCCTGGGTAAGCCAATTATTGTAATTTCTCTCCACCCTGAATGCATTAGGCTGCACCAGTTATCACTGGATGCCGGTGAATACTTAGGAACAGATATTTTTGGCACAGATCTTTGCAATTTGAGAACTGGTATGTTTATTGCCAGAGAGAGCTGCAGTCATTAAGGAAAGAAAGGTTTTCCCCAAGTTCAGCATTGTGGTTAGCCAAAGGTTAATCAGAAAACTCCCTTTACTTTACTGATGATTTTTGAAAATAATTCTAATGTATATTGAAATTAAGCCACAGTTAAAGTTTAGTGCACAATTTCACATTAGAACAGAAGTATACTCATTTTTTTTTTTTAATTTGGTGATTGTTATAAGGTGTTTCAGGGTAATTGTCCTCACCATCTTTCATGGTTAATTCTCTAGATAATTTTATAGAATGTGTCATAAATGTTTAGCATCTCTGAGATGTACAGAGATCATCTAGTTTAATTTTCTCACCTTACAAGTGAAGAAACATGATTCTCAGACAACCTGCTGAGGTCACACAGGGGGTTAGGCTCAGCTCCAAGTTGAGAATTCAGGTTCCTTTACCAGCTTGACCTACCCCAACCTGCTCCCAGGGAGTGGGTGTCTACTCACCCAGGATATCAGTTTCCAGCCTCAGCGTTTTCTTCCTTCTTTGTTAAAATTAGCTTATAGGAAAAACATTCTAGTCCATGTTCTGAGGTATTGCTGTGATCCATTTTAAGTTTATTG
>VMDR010005371.1:0-52140 GCA_007922815.1 Macrotus californicus
TTTAGTCCGTACAGATTTGTACTAATGGCAATTATTGATAATTTGGAGGAATTTGGACAGCTGTGCTGGCTGTAAACTGTGAGTTTCTCATTGTGAAGTGAATTGTTACTTCTGAGATTTTTTTTCAAGAACAGATTTCAGCTTCACATACTAATATTGATAAATAAGAAAATTAGAAATTAGTATTCATAATTAAATATGATAAAAGATTACTTATACTCTTATTTCCTGTTTATGCTTAGGTGTATTTGAGGGGGGGAAGTCTCTTCTCTCTAATAAAAACTTTTTTAATGAAGATTGGTAGCATATGGACATCCTGTAAGACAGTGCCATTAGAAAAGGCTCTTTGGAGCTAGGTATATACATTGTTAGACTAGTTACTCTAATGTCATGTATACCAGTCCTTTTGAAATGGTGGCTTTAATAGTTTTCAGCTCCTTCCTCCAGAGCTTGAAATAATTAAAGCTGAATTTTTCAGGGCATATTCCAGTGGCAAAGTGTTCAACAGTGAGATGTCCGTTTTTATTTAGAATTGTCTACTGCTATTTATATAAAAATTTTCATTCCATCCAGAGGATGTCTTTATCCCCACATTAAAGCACAGATAATTAAGCAATACAAACCAATCAAATTGTCATCCAAATTATAACCACAATTATTTTTGCATGGTGAGAGTGAGGTGCTAATTCTGTGTGAGATGAGCTTTGTAAGCTACCTTGGGAGAGGCCCTTTGGAAGTGAGGGGTTTCCCTTGTCCTGTGCTTCCAGTTTTGTCCCAAATTCACCATCCATTAAAACATGGGGGGAAACAAAGGCTAGAATTGCCAAGAGTTTTGCAAGAAAAGCTGTTGGAATAAAAGGGTATTTCAAATTTTCCAGAATGTGAGTTGAGGAAGTTCCCCCTTCTCTCCCCATTCAGGAAGTACATTGTTACTGGTTCGAGTGAGAGTGTCACTGCCAAAGCACACCAGTGAAATGAGTAGCAATGCTTATCAAACATCACTGAAATCTGAGAATCTTTCTAGGAGCATTTGTTTTTCCTTTTTGTTCCAGGTTCCCAGGGGATTTTTCATTTCTAGTAGGTTTATATGACTCACACAGAATGTGGATTTTTCCTCCTTTGGAGTATTTTGGTAATGTAGGTGGATAGCTATGCCACATCATGCATAAATTGCACATTTTGTTTGACTTTCTTTATAAAATATTTAATTTGAAAAATATAATTTATGCCAAAAAGTATACCTTGTAATTTTGCCACTAAACAGGTTGATTTAGCACAAAATGCAAAGTTTTGGGGCAGAGAGGGTTGGGGATAAAAATTTTTCATAGATAGTTGAAAAATGTTCCATTACTGGCCTGTCAGAAACCCTAAAAGCTGCATTACAAAACAGATGGTGTAAATTAGTTTTGAAAATGGTAAGGGATTGTGAAAAAAATCTCAGATTAACACTCCCTGACCATAGGATTTTCTTCTCTCTTGTGTTTTTATTTAGTAATACGCTGCTACATATTTGGAGGTTCTGGTGTTTGTAGGTCACTGAACAGACATTGAAATATGATTTATATTGTATAACTGTAACATAGAAAGAAAAAGTATTTATATATTTTCCGTAAGAATATTTCATTGAGTTGTGTATAATTTAAATAAGGTTTGTCCCCAAATGGTTTTGCTCAACCTTGATTTTTTTTTGTGGTTTTCTTGTTTTTGTATAATGTGTACAGTTTATGTCAAGGGCATTAAAAGCCTCCTGAAACATAATCTTATCAAAGGGATACATTCTTAATAAAATGTACTTAAAATTCTTAAACTTGTGTTGTTCTGTTTGAAATTTTAAAACAGACAGTGTTGATTTGAATTATATACCCCTGAGGCTGACATAGATGCTTCCCCTTGAAAGTGACTTCTGGGCAACACAGAGAATCTACTTCAGTGACACATTTGTGGCTTGTTCCAAATATTTTTTTTAATTTGTTTTTTAACAGAACTTAATGGGGTGACATTGGTTACTAAAATCATACAGGTTTCAGATGCACAACTCTATGACACTTCATCTGTGTGTGGTATTGTGTGTTCTCCACCCCAAATCACGTCTCCTTCCGTCACCACTTACCTGTATTGCCAGCTTCTACCTCCCCACCCAATTCCCTCTGGCAGTCACCATACTGTTGTCCATGTCCCTGAGCCTTATTTTCTTTGCTTAATCCCTTCACCCTTGTCACTCAGCCCCTAACCCCTTCCCCTCTGTCAGTCTGTTCTCTGTATCCATGAGTCTGTCTCCACTTGTTAGTTCATTTTGTTCATTAGATTCCACGTATAAGTGAGATCGTATGGCACTTGTCTTTCTCTGGCTGGCTTATTTCACCTCGCAAAAGGTAAGAAGATTTCCTTCTTTTTCATAGCCGAGTAGTATTCCATTGTGTACATGCACCACAGCTGTTGTATCCACTCCTCTACTGATGGGCAGTTGGGCTGCTTCCGGACCTTGGCTATTGTAAATAACACTCCAGTGAACACAGGGGTGCATATATTCTTTCTAATTAGTGTTTCAGGGTTCTTCAGATACATTCCCAGAAGTAGAATCGCTGGGTCATAGGCAGTTCCATTTTTAAATTTTGAGGTATCTCCATACTGTTTTCCACAGTGGCTGCACCAGTCTGCATTCCCACCAACAGTGCACAAAAGTTCCCTTTTCTCTACATTCTTGATAACACTTGTTTGGTGATTTATTGATGGTAGCCATTCTGACAGGCGTGAGGTGATACCTCACTGGTTTTAATTTGCATTTTTCTGATGATTAGAGACGTTGAGCATCTTTTCATGTGTCTGTTGGACATCTGTGTGTCCTCTTTGAAGAAGTGTCTATTCAAGTCCGTTGTCCAATTTCGTAATTGGATTGTTTGGGTTTCTTTTTTTAGTATTTAGTTTTATAAGTTCCTTGTAAATTTTGGATATTAAGCCCTTATCAGATGTATCGGCAAATATGTTCTCTTATTCAGTGGGTTCTGTTCATTTTGTTGATGGTTTCCATTGCTGTGCAAAAACATTTTAAATTGATGTAATCCCATTTATTTTTTTCTTTTGTTTCTCTCACCCAAGGCAATATATCAGGAAAAATATATTATGAGAAATGTCCAAGATTTTACTCTCTTTGTTTCCTTCTAGGGTTTTTATGGTTTCGAGTCTAACATTTAAATCTTTAATCCATTTTGAGTTTATTCTTGTGTATGGTGTGAGAAGGTGGTTTAACTTCATTTTTTGCATATATATGTCCAATTTTCCTGACACCATTTATTGAATAGACTATCTTTACCTCATTGTATGTTTTGCCTCCCCTGTCAAATATTAATTGAAC
Source organism: Macrotus californicus (assembly GCA_007922815.1). Classification (NCBI taxonomy): domain Eukaryota; kingdom Metazoa; phylum Chordata; class Mammalia; order Chiroptera; family Phyllostomidae; genus Macrotus; species Macrotus californicus. The sequence continues at coordinate 3,353 of VMDR010005371.1, forward strand.
TATAAAGATGTGGGTTTATTTCTGGGTTCTCTCTTATTTTCTGTTGATCTGTGTCAGTGTGTTTTTATGCCAGTACCATTCTGTTTTGATTTGTTCCAGATGTTTTAAAATAGCTATTTCCATTTTCTTAAACATTCTTAACAATCTAATCAAACTTACCTTTACAATTTTATTTTAACTTCAAATCATTATCAAGGATTTGGAAAAATGGATCAATCTTTAGAACAGTTCTGAATATTTTGAGGAATTAATGTACAATAAAAATGCTGATAGTATGACGACTCCTGGGGACAGTAGTTGATTTCTTATGTAAAAACTGACCTGATCAGATGAGGTAATGTACAACCAGCGACCTAGGAGCAGAAGAATACACCACAAAGGAAATTATCCAGCCTGGAGAATAAACTTCAGTGTCAAAGCTAGGGTCTAGTACAGTTGATTAAATGTGGTAAAAATGTATGTCTCACTTTTAGAAATAGATTTATTTTGGATATATTAGTGTTTAAGCACATTTCTGTGTATCAGTTTTTCATTGTCTTTCACTATATATCTCACTCAACAAAAACAGTGGGCCCCCAAATAAACTAAAAACCTACACTTAATAATCATACAGCTGACCTTTGAAAAACATGATAATATAGCTGAACTTGAGAAAGTTTGTTTCATTTTTAAAAGCTTTTTTTAACATTTTTGTTGTATTTTTTCCATTACCATCTATCCCTCCATTTCCTCTTCCACCTCCAACCACCCTCTCATCCCCTCCATCACCAAAATCTCTTTGATACCTGAGATCTCTCCAGCCACTGTTATATGACAAGAACAGTTTGTGCAACATCAATGTAACCTGGCAGCCAAGGAGAGTGGACTGGGATCTGCGTGTGTGAACGATGACGACTTCACTGTACTAGTCAGTAAAGTCGAGGTGGTAGACACTGTTGAGTGAGCATGTATACTGTCTGTTTGTCGCACTCAAAATGACTGAGTAGAACAACAAATCTGCATTAGATTTTGCCTCAAGCTTGATATATTTTTCTGCAGAAGCTATTCAGGAGATTCAAAAGGCCTTTGGGGACAATGCAGTGAGTGATTGGCAGCTGTATCATGACAACAGGCCTGTTCATGCTTCACATCTTCTTCAGAGTTTTGTGAAAAATCAAATCACCCAGGCGACTCAGCCCCTTTACAGGGCAGATTTGGGGCCCTGCAACTTCTGCCTTTTCTCAAAACTCAAATCAGCTTTGAAAGGGAAGAGATTTCAGACCATCGATGAGATGCAGGGAAATACAACGGGGCAGATGATGGTGATAGGGAGAACTGTGAGGACCCAAACAAGGTGCCTGCTTTGAGGGGGACTGTGGCATTGTCCTATGTACAATGTTTCTTGTATCTAATTTAATAAATGCCTCTATTTTTTCATGGTACATGGCTGGATACCTTCTGGACAGATCTCATATAAAAATACTCAAAAATAAAGTACTGTCTTAGTTCCTCTGGGTTGCTATAACAAAATAGCACAGACTGGGGTAGTTAATAAACAATAGAAACTTATTCCCCACAGAGATGTAATGTAGGCTGGAAGTCTGAGGCCAGAGTGCCAGCATAGTCAGAGGAGGGCCCTCTTCTGAGTCCCAGACTTCTATGTCTATCCTCATGGCGGAAGGAACTAGGGAGCTTTGTGTGGTTTCTTAAAAGAGCACTAATCTGACTCATGGAGGCTCCAGCCTCATGACCTAATCACTTTGCAAAGGCCCCACCTACCAATACTGGTATCTTTGGGGGTTAGAATTTTAACATACAAATTTGAGGGATGGGCATTCATTCAGACTATAGCAACTACTATTGTATTGAAATCAAAAAAGAAACCAAAATGTACTAAACCTTTGTTTCTTTAAGGCTTATATAATAGAAGACTAAGACAACTACATTGCTTAGTCCTTCAAATTGAATATATCTAGTTACTGTGTGTAAATATTTTAACTGCTAATTCTGAAGGCTTTTTATCTCTTCAAGGGTTTTTAAAAGTTCTACTCTATGCAAAATGTTTAATATGTTCTGTAAACTCTTTAAGATGAAAGCTAGTTTATCTTTCCTCAGAGCTCTCAGAACACACTTTAGATGTTGTCCAATCCAACTTGATTTTCTTACTAGTTCACCTTATAGTGGGGAGTCCGTTTCACTGGGATGAGTAGGAGTCAGGCCGTAGAATGTCGGCAAAGACTTCCAGCAGGTCCGTGCTGTGGTGTGACCAAGTCCCTGCTCCCAGCCAGGGCCGGGCGGTGCCCTCCCTGCACCTGAGCACCAGTCCCCAGGCCGAGCCGGTACGTATAGGTCATTAATGCCAGTCCTGCCCACCATCCAAATACCCTGATGTTTCTAAGGACAATTATTACTAAGTTGGTTTTAGGTGCAGTTTTATAAAGGTGTCATGGCTCTGTTAGGAAAAGTAAAGCCCGTTTAGAGAAGCACAAATATTTACAGATGAAATCATAGGATTTGCTTCGAAACAATATTGGGAGCAAGAGTGGGTAAGTATGTGGATGGGCTGAAACAGCCGTGGGTTAGTGGCTATTGGGGCTGATGACTAATTCTCCTTCTGTGTATATTTGAAGTTCTCTTAATAGTTTTCGTCCTAGTAATTCTGACACATGAATACAAACCTCAAAGTCTCTGAATAACACTTCTTAAAGCAGTGCTGCTAAGCACATAGTATTGAAAATTAAGGTTTTAAACACTAATTTCTTTGGTGATGAAGAACATGAGAGAGGAATGTTTATGCCCAAAACTGTAGTTACAGTGATAACTGTGAGCACAAAGTCATGCAGCCCAGCGTTTCCTACTGGTGCGTCGTTTTCGTTATCAAAGAGCCTTTCTTTCACTCAGCCCGGGCGTCCTCAAAGCTGAGCGTGCATCCGAATGCCTGGTGCAATACGGGACTCCAGGCCTCATGCCGTGGTGGTCTGGATTAGGGTTAGGGTTAGCGTGGTTCCCAGGCATTAACAGTAGCTCGTGTGGTGATGTCAGCATTACTAATTGTCAGATTTTCATTTCATCGAGGTAGAGAAAACACAAAATAGTGCGATGGTGAAGTATTTTAATTAAGGCCGTTACAACAAGAACACCTTCAAGGTTTCATGCCTTGTTTCTTAAAGAATCTATATGAAAGATACTATTTACATCAGTCATCACTGTCATTGACATTTCTGTGGACTTACTTATAATCGCCTCATGACAGAGCAACCCAAGAGGGTGAACCATCTGGACCCAGAGTCTTCTCAGCACTATTATGCCAATCAAGATACTCGTTTGTACTGTGTTAGGACTTCATAATCAATCTTCCTAGCAAAAGGCATAGACTTATGTGAGGACGATGTCGAAAAGCCTGAACAGAAGTCCTGGTTTGTGCCGTGTGCCCAGGCCAGCTGACAGCTGCCTTCCTCTGCGATGTGGGTCCTGCCCTCCCTCTCATGGTGGCAGCGGCCCAGGCGGGCATGTAGCACCACAGCAAACCAGAAGGAGCCCGTGTCTGTGCTCGTTTAGAAACACAGCCAATGAGCATCACGGGCTGACAGGCACCAGGAAGAGACAGGAACACTTGGGACACGGCACTTTGCCTGCACTGGTGCAGGGACACAAAGCTGCTGCCGAGCCGAAACGGAGCTGCCCCACCCCGGGCAGCTTTTCATAGTCACGCCGAGAGGATGGGTGCCCAGCAATGTGGCCTCATTGTACTGACTAGGTTAGCATAATGGGAATGGGAATGAGAGTGAGGGTGTTATTTGGGTCTGGACAACCTATTGCAGAGTCCAAAGGATGCTAAATGAAAACAGGTCAGACATAGTACAGTTCTTGGAAAAAACAAAAAAGAGGAACCACAAAGTGTGACTCAGTGGAATTACTCAGTGATGTGCTTTCCCTTTTCCATCTGAGGTAGTCATCAAAAATCAGGGTAGAATGGTGTATGCCAAGTAGGAGTGCTGTTGTTCTGACACTAGGTCAGGCAGTTCCTGCCAGCCCCGCTCTCTGACCGGTGAGCAGGCAGGATGACTGGGGGGGTCTTACTCATTCACGTGTCTTACCTGTTAGAGAAGCCTGAACCCCTGGGGAGAGTTCGGTGCACGGTGCCAGTGAGCTGTAAACTCATCACTGCGAGACAAGTCCAAACTCTGCTTCTGTCTCAAACCTGTGACTTTCTCATGAAGTACATCCAGAGTCAATTCACACTGACGACGTGTGCTCTAGTAACAAACCTCCTGTGGCCTCTATTAAAGCCTTCAATCTAGTGCCTTTACCCTCAGGGACGTAAACGTGGGGTTTGTCAAACTTAGTGGAAATACTCTCTCACTGAACTTCCAGGACCATAGCCACCCTGTCCAGTGCTGAATGGATGGGATCACCCCACATCAGGTGCCAAGGGGGCTGTTGTGAAGGTGGTCTGGAACATGCAGCAGCAAGGTAAGCCTGTGCTCATGCGCTGTGCCGGCGTTTCTACAGCAAGCCAGCGCCAAGGAAGGACGGTGAGTTCCCTAGCTCCTGCACTTGGAAACCTAGCCAGATGGCCATGGCCTCCTAGAAGTCAGGCCTGCCAGTGGTGGCAGCTCACTGGGGCTTCAACGCCGAGGTATCTGGTGATGGAACGGGGTTGGGCGTGCGTCTCTCAGTGTTGTGGAACACAGGTTTGAAGCGGATAGACAGTTAGTGGTGGTGGTCTTGCTCTAAAAGGGCGGTTGGGGAGCAGTTGCTGCTCACTTTCGGGGAGGGCGAGGCGAGGCCCAGGGGCACAGCCATTTGCGTTCTATACTCGCAACAGAGTGCCAGCTCTCGCTCGGGGGGCTTTGTTGGGAGAAGGTCCTTGTCCCCAGACGTGGATGAAGCCAACTGGGACACGTAATTCAGAGTAGCCTCCCCAGCTGGGGTTTCTGCCAGGGTGTTAATATAGTTTTGTTCTAGTGGCTTCAGTAAATTTTCAGGTGAAATCAGTAGTCCCGGCTGACTTGGTGGGGCTTTGTCAGGTCCTGGGACGTGGGCACAGGAACCAGAGTCGGGAGCTGCTTGGTTATAGGTCAAGTTCTCAAAGCAGATGCAGGGTCTGGAGCCTGGGGGGTTGTTCTCTGTTGGGAGGAGGTAAATGTACTCCGGCCTGGTGCGTGCAGTTTGTGGGGGTGACTTCCTGGCGCCTGAGAACTGGATCTTGCTCCCTTCGGGCTTCTTGACAACTTCAAGAGCATCTGGAACACAGTCGTTGATGTTCATTATCGTTAGGGGAGCGGTCTCCTGGAACGGAAACAGGAAATACACACATGGGACGCGTGCGTCCAGTGTGGAGCAGAGCTTCAGTGTTTCTCGCTGCATCCTGGTCACACGTTAATGTAGGGTACCAGGATTTCCTCCGACAGAAGGAACCAAAGTCGCCCACGCATTTCACGGCTGTGGAAGGAGAGGTGGCCCCGCTCACTATGTTATACCTGCCAGAGGAGGGAGGTCTACGAAAGCATGATTAGTACAGCCCCGACCCAGAATTAGAATTGGACAGGTGCATGGGATCCATCCAATTTTGCCACGTTTACCTTGGGTTTCAACAATGACAGGATGCTGCTCTTGTAAGGGTCCGGGATGTCAGGATAACACATCTCCTTCATCCTAGAGAAACAGAGACAGTGAGACCGAATTTTAAATATATTGACACAGTTTAGGATGAGAAGTCTGAGGTCAGATTCCTGGGTCATCATCCTTGCTCTGTGGTGGACCTTGGGCCAGCTACTTAACCCTTCGAGGCTTTATTTCGTGATTGGTTCAGTGGAGGTAACAGCGGTGCGTGGGGTGATGCTGTGAGGCCTGGTGAGCTGCTGCATGTAAAGCGCTTAGAACAGTGCCGAGCACATAGTAAGGGAAATACAAGTATTAGCTGTTGTTTTTGAACGAGTCTTTAATCTTTCTGAATGGTTATTGTTTTCCTTATGTATCGTTCCAAAAAGTAAAATTGTTTAAAATTGTCTCATGTTTTCTTCTAAGCCTCCTCTGTCCTGTTCCTTTTCAGCACTATTCCTCATCTTGTTCAGTGTGATTTCTATTTTATCAAACTCCTTTCCAGATTCTTCCCTGACTCTCCTCTTGGCTAACACTCCCCACACGCTTACCACTGACTCTTCGAGTAGCACAGGATCGCGATGAACAGGAGGCAGGCGGCCATGGGGAGTATGATGCGTATCAGTATGTGGGCTGCTGAAGGAAAAGGAAAGGATATTCCAAGTGAGTGCTCCTCCTTCCTCAAAGGAAGAAAAATAAGTTTAAGGATAAGTGTAACTTTATATGTTTGTTATTTCTCAAAAGTCTACATATGCAAGATTGAAGAAGAGATCTGCCTGCCAGAGAAGGCGGGGCAGCCGATCAGCCAGCACAGGCAACTTCTTGCCCTTGACCCTTGAGACCAGACCGTTACCTCTTCTGACGGGGAGGGAGGGGGTGCGGCCATTGCTCCCAGTTGTTCCCCCGCCCAACCCCCGTGTAGGAAGTCCACCCTGCACTCTTGCCAGAGCATCATGGCCAGTGGGGCGTGCTCCTCTCCTCCTTCACTTGTGGCTCAGCCACGTGGCTTGGTTTGGCTGATGGGATGTGAGTGTTAATGTCGGTAGTTGCTGTCGGTGTATCCACAGAGTTTTGCTTGCCCTCTTGTGTGCCTGGGATCCACCATGACAAGACTTTGCCCTGTGCCCTGGCTGGTAGCTCATTTGGTTAGAGCATCGTCCAATACGCTAAAGTTGCAGGTTCCATCCCTGGTCAGGGCACATACAAGAACCAACCAATGAATACGTAAGTAAGTGATACAATGAATTGATGTTTCTCTCTCTCAAATCAATAAAAATAGGACAAAAAAGACTTTGCCCCTCAGCATCGCTGCCCCCTCAGCCTGAGCCCCAGAGGGAAGCTACATGAAACAAACCTGGACCTCACCCAAGCTGGGAGTTCTGCCTAGCCCAGCCAAGCTATGAGCAGAAAAAGTATTTTTTTTTTGTATGCCCCTGAGATTTTTGAAGTATTTTGTTACACATCAAAAATTGACTGATGCACCTTTTCTAGTTAAGCCTCTGATACAAAGTCTTCTAGTTAGTCTCTGATATGGTCTTCAGTCCATTCCACTTTTAGTTCCCAGATAGGTCAACCAGTGCTGCATTTTCTCAGATGCCTGTCTTCCTGTTCGCATTGAGAGCAGGCTCCACAATTACTAATGCAGCAGGGTTGCTAAACACCCTCTTCCACAAATGCAGACTGCACGGGGCAGGTTTAGAGGCTGACAGTCACTCACAGGCAGTAGATCCTGTTAGATTCATGTGCCCCTCCCCACCCCCCATGCCCTGGCCACAACAGTTGCTGTCCTGGAAGGAATGGGGTCTGATTTGCAGGGGGATGAGGGCGGGTACTGCTGGAGTTTTGTAAGGGAGGGCAGGCCTGGGAAGATGCCCAAGCCAGGGTTATCAGGCAGCACGGGGCTCTGGAGAGAAGGGCCCGGTATAGGGGGAGGTGGCCAAGCACCTTGACAACTGGCCTCCAGTGAACCCTGGTGCCAGGGAAAGGGAAAGAAACCTTTGTCCAGACACCACTAAGAAACACCTTGCTCTCCAAGTCAGGACCTTTGACTACTACAGTTAGTTTTAAAATGTGGTCAAATTATGGACTTTTATAATGTAATTAAGAATAAGCCTGGAGACCTAGCCATAGTAGTTTCTGGACTTCAGAGTGGTTAGCTAAACTTTTTATTGAAGTATAATTATGCACAAAGAAAGGTGCCTGTAAGTGTGCAGCTGGATGAATTTTTGCAAACTGAACGTATCCACATAACCCATACCCTGGTAAAGAAAATGAACAGTACCGGCTCCCCAGAAAGCCCCCTGGGGACCCCTGCAGTCATCTCCCCTCCCGAGCTAATCACCGTCTTGTCTTCTAATGACAAATGGTACTTGCCTCTTTCTGTCCCCTACAAATGCAATCAGACAGCAAGAAGCAGGTCTGTCTTGTCACTCAGCGTCACATTTGTGATTCCTCTAGACCATTTTTGTGACTGTAGAATGTCACTCTCATTGCTGCAGTTAGGCAGCAATTTATTTCCATTTTAAGAATAATCAATATAGCCAGGCTAAGGAGGTATAGCACGAATCAGGGAGATAAATGAAATCAGAAAATGTGCTTGAGATAACTGTATGTATTATATATGTGTGTACCCACACAGACACACTCCTCTACCAGCCACGTAAATACCAAAATAGAAGAAAAATAACCTGGAAATAAGCGCTCAAATAATGTGAACCACTGACTGAAATCTTCACCTGACTGTGCGCATTCTAGCCTTTGGCTTAGAGAGCTGGGGCCGTGTTTCAGTGAACAGTAGTGAGTGCCCCAAGCTTCCACTGTCCTGACACTGGTCAGGGCCCTCAGGGTCAGCAGTTGTACCTGATGAACCTGTTCTGCCCCCACAACCCCACCTGCAGCAAAGGGACCCCACACCAGGACAACTAGGAACTTGCGGCAGACATCTCAGGCAGGGACTTATTTTTCACAGAGGACTGTCTTCAGAGATCGCTTCCAGGGGGGTCTCTGTGCACCCCGAATGAAACCTACTTTCCGCCTTCCTCCATCTGAATCTGTTTCCTCCCCCACCTTCCGGTTTGTTGCAGGTCAGGGTTTACCAGGAGAATCTTATTTACCATGAACCAGTTCCTACCTCTCTTCTTCCTTCCTTCTTTCTTCATCTTTCAGGCCGAAAGCATTTTGCAAATATGGATCTCTTTATCTCACCCTTTCCCCACCAAATCTGCAAACACCAGGTTTGTGAACAAATACTTCTTTCCCAACTGCACCCCAAGAGGCATTCGGGAAGCAATTAGTTTGCCCCTGAGGGAACCAGCCAGAAGGCCGCCTGCAGGCAGCCATGGCGCCAGCACCGCCTCCTCTGGACGGAGCCACACAGCTCTTCCGAAGCCAACACTAACATAGGCTGTGATTTTCAAACTGTCCCAGGACTGAGTGCCACAGAAGTGCCCCGGGGGCCGGAGTGAGGTGGGAGGAAGGTTCCAGGCCACCCATCAGGCAGATTAGCCCCACTTGTATCTGCCTTAGGGAGTGCAAGTCTGTGCAACATTTTTTGTGGAACAGATTTTCATCTAGAGAGAGACAGCCAGAGACAGAGAAGAAAGGTTTAAAAATTCCTGATCTAGACAAAGCCCATGACAACATGCACGCCATTTGTCAGTGTGTAAGGAACTCATAAGGGACAGTTTTGATTCGGGGAAACTCACAGCGCTCGTCGGGCATGGTGACCTTGGTGAAGATGGTAGGTGTGCGGGCGCCAGCCCTGGTGTACGCGGTGACCGAAAACTCGTAGGAGGATTCCGGCTGTAGGTTTTCCACAACCAGCGTCTTCTGTTCTGGGTTGTTGATCTTATATCGGCAGCCTACTGAATCATCTGTCATTTTTTTAAAAAAATTGTTTTTTACAATAAGAAAAAAGTATTAAGAGTGTGAGAGAGATTTGTGAGTTGGATATTATCACTCTTGTTGGCTCAGCACCGTCAACATGTTTAAACCAACCAGAAATTGGATGGTAATTTCATCACACCAGGAACACTGGTGACGTTTTCAGGAGATGGCAAGAAAAGTAAAAAATCCACTAAGCAAGAGATGTTGGTGATCCAGGGAGAGCACACAGTCCCTCAAGAGGTGGCAAGAGCGTGCAAAAGACTTAAAAACACTTTCCAGAGCCTCAGAGAATGAAGTGATGGATGCCAGAGGGGAGGGGCTGGAGGACGGGGTGAAAGGGGGAAGGGATTGAGAAGTACAGACCGAAGTTGCAAAACAGTCACAGACACGTAAAGTACAGCATAGGGAATATAGTCAGTGACACTGTGATAACTCTGTGTGGTGTCGGGGTGTACTTGAATTATTGGGGGGCCACTTCATAAATTATAGAAATGTCTAACCACCATGCTGTACTGGAAACTAATATAAAATAATACTGAATGTCTACCATAATTGAAAAATTAATCATTGTAATAACCGTGAATAAAGTCAAAGGGAAAAAGAGAAAGGAGTTAGCAAGAAAGCTCTAAGTGGCAGGTTATTCAAAGGAGGTGATAGGACTTCAAGTGCTTCTGAAAAACCAAGCCACGTGGCTTTTTAAGTAAGTTAAAATACGCACCCGCCTTGCTGCCTACCTACTAATTTCGGTAAGGACATCATTTGACCATAAAAGCATGCAAGAACAGAACTCAGCCTGGACGCAGCCCCAGACGGCAGCCTTCCCCATGATTTCGAAGAGCGAGATCTCCAAAGGGGTAAACAAACAAAACGCGTTACCTGGAAGGACTATCTTTTGGAATTCGGGTTGGCACTGCTCTGCCTTGGACTTCAGGTAGACGTAGTACCCGCGGATGAAACCAGGTTGGGAGTCAGTGGAGTAATCTTTCCAGCTCAGAGTGAAGGAGTGGGATGTCAGGTTATACACGAGCACCTGAGGGCTGGCAGAAGGGGCTGGGAAAGGAAGTTGGGGTAGGAAGAGAGTCATGATTTGGAAATAGTCTCTGAGTGTTCATGTAAACTAAAGCACAGCCAACTCCAGAGGCTGTGGGAGCTTGGGACAAGGTAAGGAGTTTTATCTTTTTCTCAAGAAGATTTAGGCCTTGACATCATTTGGGAGAACTGGAAAGATGTTGAGCAATCTTCTTTAATTTTTTTTAATCCTCACCTGAAGATAAGTTTTTTTAATTGATTTTAGAGTGAGAGGAAGGGAGGGAGAAAAAGAGAGAGAAATATCGATGTGAGAGAGAAACATCGATCAGTTGCCTTCCCTACACACCTAGATTTGAACCTGCAACCTAGGTATGTGCCCTGACTGGAGATTGAAACCGAAACCGTTTGGTGTGTGGGATGATACTCCAACCCACTGAGCCACGCGGCAGGGTGAGCAGTCTTCTTGTTCAAGCCCTGCCTTTCCCAGATGTAGAACGGATACCCAGAGAGACTCAACAGCACAAAAGAGAACAAAGGCTTCTTTAGATTGCCTTCTGTTCCTAAGTGCTAAACACAGTGGACCCTTGAACCGCACAGGCTAGATCTGCGCGGTCTACTTACATGAGGATTTTTTCAATACATATGCAGTCGGGCCTTCTGTATCCTTGGGTTTCTCATCTGCAGATTCCCAAGTAAAAATTAAAAAATACCGTTTCCTATCCGTGGTTGGTTGAGTCCACAGATGTGGGGTGCCGACAATATGCACTGCCCTACACCATGTTATGTACGGGACTCGAACGGCCATGGGTTTTGGTAACTGCTGGGGTCCTGGAACACATCTCCCGCAGACACTGAGGGACCACTGTACTTAAGTGTTGGGGGAGTCCAAGTTATATGTGGATTTTTGACTGTGCGGGGATCGGCACACCCAACACTTGCCTTGTTCAAGGGTCACCTGCTGTTTTTGAGAGGGGTCCTGACCAGAGAATGGACTGAGGTGGGGTCGAGGGCAGGCAGAGGAAGGGTCATGTTCAGAGAGGCCAGCGCAGACCTGAAGAACGCTGGTTCCCAGGCTGAAGTCACACAAAGTTACCCACGAGCCATTGGAACAACCCAGGAGCCTTGTTCTGGGCCTTTCTTACCACGTACATGTGGACACTCGGTCTGGGTTCCCTGACACTCAGCCCCTGCCTGTGGTAGACAACGGTCACCAATCAGGGGGCTGGCCTGATGAGTATCAGGTGGCTGAGGGCCTGGGCACCCAGTTTTCAGTGGGTGTGAGACCCTGGGCACCAAGAAGGTGGCTAAGCACCACGTGGAGGATCAAATCCCCTCCACTGCCGGGAGGGTCGTGGTGAAATTTCTGGGGTGATTTCACAACATGCATGAAAAGTCCTAAACGTGGTAAGGGAGATGAAAACTTATTTAAGAAGCTCAAACCTTTTGATTGAAGGGTCTCCCTCTAGGACTTCATTTAAAAACGGTTACTGTGATATGGGCATGATGGTGATGGTAAAATGATGGCGATTCAGACAGGGCACAAACAAAAAGGAGAGACGGGGTATTTGGGGTCGTGCAGGAGCTGAAGGTAGATTTTATAGTTTCTAATCGAAAAACACTGTAATCATCCTAAATGTCCAAAACAGGTGATATATTCAAACAATGAGGCACTTTGCAGTCACAAAAATGATACAGTGAAACAACATTCAGTGACAAAAGCCAAACTGCAGAGGATAAGACCCCATGCTCACCAAAAACAGTCTGTCTTACAGAGAAGGGAATACCTGGACAAACATAAATACTAACTCTGGATATTTATTTGCCTTTGTGGGGTAAAATTGGGAAGTAGTTTGTCTTCTTTTGCATATGATTTATAAGTTGTCTTCCTTGAAAATGGGTTGCGTTAGTATATTAAAAAATAATTTCTTAAATACCCAATTACCAGAATAAACCGGACACTGAAAACTAGGAATGGTGTTGAAATCTTCCTAAACCCAAAGCTAAGAGCCTCTCTGCATTGTCCTGGGCAAGTCTCCGTGGACATGTTACATGCGGTCAGCTTACCCAGCTCCTGGGAGAATCCTGTTTTTTTCTCCAGCAAATAAGCCATCCTTTCTGGAGAAATTCCATAAATCCTGAAGTTGTATCGGACCCCTGGTCTAAAAGCATCTAGAGAGAAAAATCAACAGATTTTCAATAATAGCACAAAACGACATTCTTTGTACTTCTGGAAAGGAAAACTGAATTTGTGTCCCCTTATTCATTTCCTTCTCGGAGCTGCCACCCTTCATCCGTACCGTCCACCTTCCTTCCGCTGAGGTCGGAGTCCATTGCTCCCCACTAGGCCCATGGGGATGGTTCTCTATGTCATCCGAGGGAAGAAAAGCTCTTAAACGTGCCCTGAGCCATGTGCACGAAACTGGGCCAGTTCAACCAGGCAGAAAAACAGAAGCAGGTCTCTTTTGACTCTAAATCCCCCTCCAGCAATGCCCCTTCTCTCTGCCCACAAAAGCCGAAAGCCATGTCTGGAAGGCTTTGCTTCTGCTTCCTCGTTTCCCCTGGCACGTGCGCACCTCTGCGATCCAGCTGCAGCACCCACCAGGCCAGGGCCGCTGATCTAGCCAAGGGGGACCTCGCCTCCTCACTAGGCAAGGGCTGAGGAAAGCCCTCCAGGGGCCTCTGCCACCCTCCGACCGGGATCATTCCCACACCTTTCTCTTGACCAGCAGATGGCGCCACCGACCCCCTCTCAAGGCACAAAGCAAGGCTCCTTTGATTTGCTGATACAGCAAATACGAATCCAATGTGGAAGATAAGAGATTCAAGTTCTATATGATCCACTGAAATTGAAAGAGTAGATGATCGACTCCCATCAACACTGTCCTAAACGTCTGCCAAATCCATACTCGTCTTTGCTTTGTCAAAGCTCCCTGGACAACTGTTAGAAGGGCCCGCGGCCATAAACTTGGGAGCACTAATTTAAAGGAACAAATTCATGAAAATCGTGAAACTTTATCCCAGCCTTAGGTCCAGATATTCTCTGTCAGAGTAGATTTAAGGTCGAGTCTCAGGCCACATCATTTGCAGAATCTGGATCAGTAACTTCAAAATTCCGAGTTTATCACAAAGCATCTTCGAGATGGTCTGAACATCCTAGTTGATGGTGCTGTGAGATGGATGGAACAAGATGGTACTGTGGAAGGTTCTTCTTACCTGAGCTAATGACTGTGCTCGTGCTGTTGGGGCCCAGGTATCTCCACTGGAGTCCACAGGGTGAGTCCCGGGGACGGTCGCACCAGTCCACAACGTAGCCTACGACATCTCCAGGTGGGGGCTTCCAAGACATAGAGAATCCCTGCTCCGTGCCTTCAACTCTTTCTTCTTCAACCTCTTCTGTGCATCACAAATAGGACAATGTTTCAGATTTAATTAATCAGACATTTTGTAAAAGCATCTGAAGAAGAAAATAAACTTGAACATACAATGTCACCACCAGGCAAGAGCCCCAGGACTTTGGACACTACATGGACTTTGGGAACATTTTCACAGGTGTTTTCCTACCTGTCACTTCCAAGCAAATACTCACACCTGCCCCTCAGATGCCCCTTGCCCTGACTCCCTGACACCCAACCAGACTCCAGCACCTAAGACAGCCCAGCAAACTACCACCTGCAGGACATGCATAGCCTCTGAGGCTGGTTTTTGTACGACCCTTGAGCTAAGAATGGTTTTAAGATTTTTAAGGAGTTGTAAAAAAAAAGAAAAGAAAAATACTATATAACGAAAGCAGTGGGACCTGTGAAGCCTGAAATACTTCCTGTCTGCCCCTTTCCTGAAAAAGTTGCTGACCCTTGACCTAGAACCATATCTGATGCTTGATCTGCTTTCAAAAAGCTATCTGTGGAAAGAACGCAAAATTCAGCTGAATTCCCCTGTTTAACGCTGGAACCTAATTACTGTTTCTCAAATGTCAGGGGTAGAAGTTGAAGTGATAAAAACAAAAAACAATTCGGATACGCACGGTCACATCACGTGAGGATGTGCACACTACTTACGCCCAAGGCTGCCACCTCAACGTATTTTATACGCCAGGGTGGTTATCGTAAGGTCTGACAATTGGGAAAAAGGTGACATGGTCTCAATGGACTACCAGTCTGACTGACTTAAAGCAGGCCCCCTCGACTTTGTGGGATGGGGAAGCCGCCTCCTTCCGAAGGCCGACCACAGCCTGCCACCGCTCACAGAGCCCGGGGCTCCACTGGTCCCTCGATCAAAGACTAGGCCCACAAGCAGCTGCTCCGAAAATAATCAGTGAGGACAAACTAGTGCATCGTGTAGACACACTAACAACTTACTCAACATTCACCTGCGGTTCACATTTAACTGGGCCTCCTGCACTTTATCTGGCAATCCTAATTACTGCTGACCATTGGTGGGAAAGCATGGTGCTATTAAATTGGCCAGAGCATGAAGTGACTGCCCAGCGAGGGTACCCAAAGGAATGTGTAGTCCCAGGTATAAGGCAAAGGGTCCCCAAGAAGGCCTTTGTGCGGCCTACCCATGTCTTCCCTCTCTTCCTGCATCAGAGAAACAAACTGCTTTCACACGGAAGTGACATCTTTCACTTCACTTACTCACTCTACAATTTCACCCTGAACTTAGAATCGTAACTCTTGTCAAGCTGCTGCTTTAAAATTGCAAAAATGTGTTTGCAGAGTGGAGGCTGAGGTGTCTATCTCATAGCATGTTTGTGTCGTGGTCCACTCTAGGGGCTTCAGAATGGGAAGACTCATGGAGGAGGGGAGGGGGTCTGAAGGCAGAACGAGGGGATGGAGGGGATGGTAGGGATCCCCAAACACACAAGAGTGCTGGCAGTGTTTGGGCTGAGCCTCACACAAGGCAGCTTTTCTTTCATGTTCCAGCTGCCCCAGGGAGCAAGAAGGGCCCCCTTTCTCTGGTCTGGTCCTCTTGAAGACAGAACACAGCCACTCATTTCCTACTCTGTTGCTGCCCTTGACAAGCCAAGGCTGTGTTAAATAACTCCTTAGTTTTTCTTCTGTGCCACAATCCTCATTTTTTCTCACTTGACATAATGCATCGTTCTTAAACAAAATTAAAACAAACACCGACACCCTCTAATCTAGTCCACTTAACCCAAATGTAAGCCAAACATGAATAGGTAGAGTACCACATGACATAATCCCTTCAGCAGGGGCTGAACAATTTAATAGCAGTAACTGAAGTGGGGCATTTATTGCAAGGGTCACAAATGTACTTACGGTGTCAACTGTAGTTGTGTTCAGGTGTGCATTGTCTCACAGTGACATTTAGTGTAGCCAACCCTTTACACGGCTCTCCCAAGGAAGAATTAAATCACTACTGATTTTACATGCAAGGTCATTTCTACCTCGTTTGCTCTTTTTACGGGCAAAGGGATTAGCCAGTAACCATGTTTTATCCTACAGCTTTGGCAGAGCCCCTCTTAAAAGATGAGACTGGTTCTCCCTAAAATCTCTGGAAATGTTCATGGGCTCTTTATAGGCAACAAAATATTTTACAGTATAATACATGCAACTCATACTTCATAAGCCAACAAGGACATTTTCACCAAGTACAAGTCTCTGTTAAGACGGTCTGTTGGTGTTACATGGGTTTGAGTAAATATGAGATAATGTCTCAAGTCTGTGGAAGAGTCACCAGGGCAGAAAGCAACGGCTGAAATCTCATTCTCCCCACACAGAGGAGGACTATCCTTGGAAACCCATCAACATGCCTGGACCGAAGGAAGATGCTTAACACTGTCTGCAGGCTAAACATTTCATCTCTCCAAGTTATCGCCCTTCCAGTGTACCTAATAACATCAACAGCTCTTTCCCAGAGAATAAAAAACAAAGCAAAACGTAACTCACTGTCTGCAGAGTCCCCGGAAATGACAATCACAGCGGCAGGAGAAGTGCCCTCACTGTTTTTAGCTGTGACAAGGATCTGGTGAGAACAGCCGTCAAGGGCTAGTTGTGTGTTGTTGGCCAGAGCAGGGATGGAAAAGAACTTTGAACTGGACGGTCTGTGTAGATTCTCTACAACTACGTTATAGAACAGAATATTCCCACGGGCATGTGATTTTGAGAGTGGCTGAAAAAAATATTGATAATCATTTCAAAATGAGCTTTCCTCTGAAAGGAGTTTGCACAATTACTTGGTCATCTTTTCTGTCCCTCAAACGCACACACATGCAGCACATTAAAACAGTTTACTGGAGAAAATAACCTTCTAAGCCAAGCATGACCTCAGGCCGTCTTCTGTAGAGCGGACTAGAGAATAGGTTCCTGAGGAATGAGCCCCTCCTGGTGTGTCACAGAAGAGTGCCCGAATAAAGTATGGAGAGAACAGGGGACTCTCTAGCCATGCATGAACCCTAGCTGAGGGCCCAACTCCTGTTCCCACCCCCTCCAACCATGAGCCCCCCCATACCCAGACAGAGCCCATGGCTCCCCTTCTAAAGGATTTTCCAGGTTGTGGAGAACGCCCTGCTCACATAGTCTCAGCCCACTCCCAGGGCCTGTCTGTCCCTCGGGCCTACCCTCCCAAGGACAGTGGGTGCTCCCCCAGCCACAAGATCAGGCTAAGAATAGCTGTTCACTCGAGGTGTGCACAGAACACGGGCATGCAGACTGGCATGTCCACATGCGTGCACACAGGGCTCCTTGCGAGAGCCAGAGTGGAGGTGGGAAGGAAGTGGGATGGGTGGTGGCCAGAGGCCACCTCCCCCAGCGTGATGTGTTGTGGTGTCAGACACTGAGGACTTAGGAGTTCTGAACCAAACCGGGCCCCCAGGGTGCCATGAAGGCACATCCCTCAAGGTCAAAGGAACCATGTGGTTTACATTAGAGTTTCTTAGCTTGACTCATGACCTTTCATCACAAATAACCTGACTGTTCCAATAACCGTACTTTTAAATATGTGCTTCTTCAGTTACACCCATGAGACAGTAGAGGGTGACCCCGGACTCCAACTTGGCCAAAAGCTCTCCATTGAGGCCTGACTGTGACGCCTGGCTTTCAGCAAAATTCCGCAGTGGAAATGACCTAACCACATCCTCAAAGGAACGGACACAATAACATCCTTTCTTAACATCATGTTCTGCAAAATAGTTGTTTTGTCAGTGAAATGGTAACTAGCATATATCTGCACATGCTTTATTCTACAGGCCCTTTGGGTGGTCCACGCACCGTGGAAAACATCTTGTAGCCGCCCCGGAACCAACTGCCACCCGATGACGCTGATGGGCCGGCTGACAGCATCCCCACTCCAGGGCCCTCGGGGAGCCGACTTCTCTGTGTTGGCCAGTTCCCTTGCAAGCCCTTTTCAGACATGGCTACCTGCTTGATCTGGCGCTGAGTTCAGTGCTCACTTCTCTGCCACGGAGGCTCAAGAACCTGGCATTCAAGGCTTGATTCCTCTCGTGCCCTGGGCTCTGAACAATCCCAAGGGGGCTCAAGTACAGGTACAGAGATGCAGGTTCTAACAAAGAACTGACCGCCCAGGCAGTGGGCTGCCAGGAACGAGCAGGGCAAGCGTTTGCCGCATGGGTGTGGAGTGGGGCCCACCCCTGGGGGAGCCATTCACCATCTTTGTGGTGAGGTCCCTATCTAGGAGCCCCAGGTTGGAAGACAGCACCCAGATCCACTCATTTCACAGTGAAAGGGTCACACAAGTCCACCTTTCCGAATCTATGCATCTTACCTTCCAGAATAAAGTTACGTTACAAGATCCCAGCGCCGACTTCACGTCTCTCCAGACATCAGGAGCCTTGGAGGGAGCTGAAATTAACCAAGGCAAGTTCCTGGGTCACAGTCCGTGAGTAGAACAGCGCATTCCTCAGTTTGGTCAAAGAAGTGACGACGAATATCCTCGCGGCTTGCTTCTCACTTTTACACTCTCTGTGACTTTTCCACCCATTATTATGATTATGATTATGATTATGATTATGATTATGATTAATATTTCTTTGCCATTCATTAACTTGGCAAACTAGACAAGTATCTGTGGGCCCAAGTTGCTTCATCAGTAAACTGGACAACGGCAATACTTCATTATCTTGCAGGAGGGCTGGGCCACCTAATCTACTGAGGTCCATTTGGGCTCTAAGCCGTAGTTATTTGGGAGAAAAGCTCTCTGTTCT
The DNA here is from genome assembly GCA_007922815.1 of Macrotus californicus. Classification (NCBI taxonomy): domain Eukaryota; kingdom Metazoa; phylum Chordata; class Mammalia; order Chiroptera; family Phyllostomidae; genus Macrotus; species Macrotus californicus. Next base: position 22,032 of record VMDR010005371.1, read on the forward strand.
GTCAACACTGAGGAAACAACCCCTCAGAGCATAATAGAAAGGGTTCATAGCTTGCTGTTGCTGAATGGGGGACCTGTCAGTACTGATTAGGTTTCCAAATACCGCTGCCTTCCCAAACTTGGCCTAAAGTTGTTTGGCGGGAGACCAGTGCTTTCTTGGCACGGACACTCTGTCTGTCCCCAGTCCCGAGTTAAAAGTCTAGGCTGATTTGCACAGCCGTAAACCCCACAGGGATCCAGCAATGCCCGAGCTTAGAAACCACTTTGGCAAAATCCGAGATCAGAGAGATGATAATAGAGTAGAAATCACACTGACGGCAAATGCCTTCCCACAAACATCTCATTAAACATTTAATTCCATTTTTTTAAATTAAAAAAAAAACTTTTAGAGATAGCACCCAGCCCCTTTTGTAACATTTTCCCCTCAGCTATTGGGACAACCAAGAGTTCTTAGAGAAGCCAGCCGACCTCCCCTGAGTCACTTTAGGCCCCTGAGTTAAATGCCAGGGGTCTCCACGCACCAGCTGGTAATGTGTGAAAGTTCTGGCTGGTCCATTCACTCCATTTCCAGAAGTGGTCGGCTGCAGCACAGCGGACTTGGGCCATGTACTCCGTGACGGGCTCCAGCTCCCTGAAGAAGTGCTGACCACTCTCCTCGACGGAAACATTGTGCTGCTTGACAAAAGACGGCAGCACCGGTGAGCACACTCTGCCGCGAAGCCCAGTCACAGCACAGCGCATCCTGACCTGGGGTGAGACTGGTTCTCTGCAAGGAAATATCCCTGCGGCCCCCTTCCCAACTCTGAAAGTCTAGGATGTCCCCTGCTTAATACCCACACCAGTTGAACCCACACAGAAATAAGAGTTTAGAGGGACTTTATTCCTTTGTCCCTCTGTTTGGGACATAAAGGGATGTTTGAAAATAGAACATTAAGCAGTCTCCTTACTTGTATCATTTTTCCTTGACCGTGGAGCTCAACCTGACACAAATATGTGAAGTGATCCCGGACGGAGTGCACCTTCCAGGTCACAGTGACATTTGTGGCACTTAAGTTTTCAAGGTTCACAGCAAAGGGGGCCATTGGGCGAACTGCCAAGAAGAGAAGAGGAAGGAGAAGAAGAAAATGTAGAAAAAACTCAAGCACAGGTCCAAAAGGCTTTGGTGAGTAAGCAGTTCACTTCCTCATTTGTTTACTCAATAGGCATGTTTTTTTGTTTATTTTTGAGAAAATGGCCACCAAAACCGGACTTCCAGCCAGGATGGAGTAAGCCAAGTACAGCCTTTCTCTCTCCCTGACTATATTAGGAACTCTGAACAAAGTACAAAAAGAAACCATGGGAGGGCTCTCACGATTAAATGTAGCAGGCAGGCTGTGGAAGGGTGCCTGAACTTGGAGAAGCTACCCACGGGGAGATCACAGGACCCAGAGTCTAACCAAAGGAAGAGACCAAAATTAGAGGCAGTTCTGAACTGACCTTTTTCTTTTCCCTCCTAATACTTGGCCCGGTAGTGGAAGCGAGTGTCAGAAGGGGGTCACTAAGAAAGTCCCATATATTTCTAGCTGGAGGAAGGAAAGTAGACTTGCAGAAAAGTAAAAAGCACCAGGCGAATCATGAAGAAGTAGGAGCCTGGGACAGCGAATCCACCACGTCGTTTGTGAACTCCTGTGCTCACCTCCCAGCCGTGCGTGTGTGGACCTTAATCACGGCACCAAGGCCTTGAGGACCCAGTTCACCCACTGCTGCCCAGGGCCCAGCCTGTCCCCTGGAGGCACTGGGACAGATCTGAAAAGCGCTGCAAAGGCGTTGAAAACAGAACTGGCCTGGAAACCACAGCCGGCAAAAGGCGGGTTGACGTGTGCCACCCGAACCTCACCAGGTCAACTGTCCCTGAAACAGAGGTGTCGATCGACCCTCCAGGGTCTAAACACCGAGTCTCACCTTGATGAGCCAGGTCAAAAAGAATATTGACGCTTCTCCTCCTTAAGGAGTTTTCAGCCACGAGGGTGAAGTTGTATGTTTCCTGTGGGTCTGGAGCTACTGGCCAAACACACCAGTTTGTGTGTCCACAAGATTTCTTTTCCCCAGAAAATCTTTAAAAAAAAAAACAAACAGTTTCAGGGTTTACTCTTTTGTCAGCGCAGATGTGTATCCCTGTCTCCCTTGGGGACACTCGGTGACTTTAGAACTGTGTTCCACCTGAGGCCCAGCCAGCACCAGCCAGCACCAGCAATGACATCACTGCCTCAACAAGTTCGGTTTACGTGGCTGAATGCAGAGTGACGCGTCACTGACGCCCCCTTGCTGGTGGTGAGAACCCTCCTTAATTTACTTTGGGTATTCTTAAAACGTTAGAAACTAGAGACTCAGATGGAACTATTCTTTAAAGAGATGAAAGTATTTTCATCAAGAGGAACCATTAATGGTCTTACCGTTTTTATGCTAACATTTTCCTTCAGTGAAACTCAGCGAGGACGTGTTGTCCACTTGTGACCAGCTAAGGAGGCCCTGGTACTGGCAGGGCGGTTTTATAATGTTTGTTCGAGTTTCATGCGACATCTGAATGTGGCTTTTGTTACACTGTCACAAGCACCTCAAACAAGGAGGAATCTTTCCGCAATGGAGCCTGAGCAAAACTTACGCTTCAACTAACGTGTAGCTTTGGGAGCGGTACTCAGGCAAGTCAGTGTCAGTCCCAGGGTCCCAAGTGCAGGTCAAAGTCTTGAAGTCCCGAGTTTCACACGAAAAGCCCTTGGGCTCCTCAAGTACTTCTGTCCATAGAAAAAAAAAAACAAATAAAATGGGAAGGTCTCCGTGGGGTCCTGAGCGACAGACTGACTCTGAACAATAAAAGGATCGTTAAATGGATCCTTTCCCTTTACAGGTTCGCAGTCCCAGAAGGTCACATTTTTGATGCGTCACCTCTGTGGCTCCTGTCCTTCCTTCCCTTGGGCTTTTCTGGGTATCCTGGGGGCAGGTGGTCGGCGCTCTGCATGTGGTCAGCACTGAGTGCTAGATGGGAGTTGTACCCCCAGCACCTGCTAGAAGGCAGTCAGCAAGTATTGCTCAATTACAGACCCAGGGCATGAAGAAGGAAAGAACAAAGTCAGCACTGCCTGGTGCTTCATGGTGGGCGCTGTGGCTCGTGGAGAATCTGGGGGTCCTGCTTGGGATACCAGTGGTGTTGGATTTGGAGAACCTGCCAAATTCAGCAGCCCAGAGCCGAGAGGTCCAAGGAGTGGGGCAGAGCTCCGACTGCTCGGAGTCATTGCTGTCTTTGGAGGCCATTCCAAAGAGCACAACTAAATCAAGTGCCCTGGAGACGCCCTTTGCCAGGGAAGCAGTGAGGGCGGAGCTATAGATTCTGCTCTAATGGGCAGGGAAGGGCCATCTCAAGACAGAGCCCAGGGGGCCACCTGCGTGTGCCTATAGACCTACATAAAGCATAGAGTGCCCCTGTTCCACCGCAGCCACCAGCGCCCCTTCTGAACTCTGAAGGCCCCCCTTCTACCCACAGCGCTCACCCTGCTGGTCCAAGCAGGGCCAGGCCCCGTCCACGTTCGTTAATCCTCACGATGACCGTCACCATCCCCCTCTCCCAGAGGTGGAAACCAGCTCAGAGAGCTGGGAAACTTGGCCAAGATGGCACACCCAGCAAGGGAAGCAGATTCCACCCCGGGTGCCCCGGAACCAGAGACCAGGCTGCCTCCCGGCACCCCCACCAGCCCCGCCGACAGCCCCGCCCTCCCCTGCCAGTCTGTGCTCACAGCAGCAGGGCTGAGGCAAAGCAGGGCATTTCCAGGCCCTGACCTGAACCTTCTCCCCTTGAACACTCTTGGTTTCTAGGATGAAATGATCAGGAAGGACAAGAAAACAACAGGAAATCCTGCTCCTGTGCCCCGGAGTATCTTTCCCCTACGCCTCTGCTGCAAGACTTAGGAAATCCAAGAAAACTGAGGCCGTGTGTGGAAACGTTTGTCTTCTGGCAAAGAAGACCCCACCGATTCCTTAAGGGACAGAGGGCACAGAGAAGGAGCATACTCACTTAAGACAAAGAGAATGCAGCCACTTATGTCACGTGTCTGCGTCATCTCACAAAAGAAATTCGTCCCTGTCTTCCTAATGAAAGGGACGTTATTCAAGGAGAACACAGACACATTTGGACCAAGTTGTTCTCCGTGTTCCAGTACACCTTCCAAATAACAGGACACGTTATTTTCATGCCTCTTGGAAACGTAACAAATGGTGACATTGGAGCCTTCTTCCACCAGCTTCTTTTTGGGGAAAACGAACAGCGAGCCAGGTGCCACTGACTCCTGTACTACGAGAGAAGACAAGACGCCTCGGTTAGAAAATCACTCAAAATTCAAACCGGCCCTCTCCCGTCTCACCCTCAACAGGTAACCTTGGCTTCTTCTTCCTTCTGGGGACAAGAGGAGCCCAGACCTCCACAGCACACCTGTAAGGGCTGATGCGCACACAGAACAACCCTCTGCACCACCGCCTCTGTGGCTGTGCGAAAACCGCTGCGGAGGTTTCCAGCGCCACAACCCCCAAGGGCCACTGCACCACAGCTGGGGTTAGGGGATTCTGACAGCAGAGGCCGTGTGGAGGCCCTGTCTGAAGTGGCATGTCCATTATTTCATGGCATCCTTACCCCTCACAACCGTGGGACAGGAGCACTGAACCCAAGTTCAGTCAAGAGGCAAAGCCACAGTCACTCAGGCTAGGTCTGGCCAGCGCCAAAGCCCCACATCCTGCATAATCTCTAAATGGTCCCATGAGTCACATCCCTTCCCCCTTTCTCAGACACACCAGCCACTCCAGTATCTCCCTGTGCCTCAGCCTTTCCCGCTGTGCGGCCCCCACGGCCTGTACAGTCCTCACACCTCTGCCATTTCAAGCAAAGTCACTGTCCTCCCCAGGCGTGCCTCCTGCCCCCCACTCTACCTGCCCTCACAGCCGGCCTCCCTGCCTGCGCCCCACTCAGCCAGCCCACCGCAGTGTGGCCGCTGGCCCGGTGAGTCACTACAATTGCCATCACTTATGCCACCCACGCAGGGTGGCCCAGGCACGGGATCGTGTTTTAAGTCCCCCTGGTGATTCTAAAGCTGAGACGCAGTGCTTTGCAGGCCAGGAAGAACCAGGTTTCTCATTTATTCCTGAGTTGCTCTGGAGATCACAGTTCTGAGAAAGGCGGTCTATTTTATCAAACTAGACACGCTGCTAGTAAAGCTGCTCTTCCCTTCTCATTGCTGTCTTTTCAGGCTCCGCTTTGTCTGTGAGTGTGTCCCTCCTTCAGTGGTGGGGACACTCGGACCTGCTGCGCCATTAGCAGGCTAATGACCTCGCCTGGCTTCTTCAACCTGCCTGTGACTCAGTTTCCTCATCTGTGAAGTGGGGACAGGAATGTCACATAATTCACTGGGCAGATGCGAGGACGCAGTTAAGATGCGTAGTGCTTAACACAGTAACTGGAGTGTAGATTTAATTCTATTGCTTAGTATTAAACTGATTCCCAGGGCCATTGATGGGTATGTGTTGTCAGTTTGAGTTCATAAACTGGCGTAAGCACTTGACAAAGACGAGGCCCCGCTGGCGGGAGTTCCAGATAGCCTGGCAGGGTACGTAGCCAGAGAACCCACTACTACTGCTTGAGAACTGGCCTCCCACTTAGCTGAAGCATGAGAAATGATGGCATGCCCACTCTAAATTTTCATTACAACAAAATTAAATCATTAAAATTGACATATTTAGCATGTATTCATCCATAATCTCATTACTCAAACTAAAGAACTCCCTTCATTTTTTCATATGTTCAGCCCCCTTCTCTCTACATTAGGGACACTGGCAAACTAAGCAAGGGGTCAATGCCGGCCCACTATCTGTGTGTCAATAAAGTTTTATTGGAACATGCCCACTGGCGTTCATTTATGACTGCTTCAAGAATACAATGGCAGAGTTGCATAGTGATAATGGAGACGGCAGCCTGTGCTCTCACTGTGTGCACATTTTGCGTGTTATTCTAATAAAAACATACGTAGAATTTGTGTCCTGCTTGGTTCACTTAGCGTTCTGTAATAAACACGCTCCGCACATTTGGAAAACAGGTAAAAATCATCTGGACTTGCAAAATTACTTCAATTAATAAATTCAGAGGCCAAACCTCAGACGTCTACCACCTGGTGCCAGGTCTCATTCCCACGCTTTTTCGTTTTAACGGGAGCCGAAGGAAATGCGTGCCGGTGTCCGCCGCACTCCCCAAAGGGGCCACCACTGCTGGACTACTGACCCCAAGGTGTATTGCCTGTCAAACACTTTCACTCTCTCAGCACCTCACTTCTTACCATCTCCTGCCTCCCATGAGCTCCAGTCGCTCCAGGACCCCGGCCTGGGGGTCCCGGCCGCCTCCACCATCCCCCTCAGTCTTACAAAGTGTGTCGCACATTCCAAAGGGAGCTCGGAGTCCCATCTCCAATGCAGAACCTGCTTCCACTTCACAGTGGTGCTATAATTCTCCTAGAAATAAAGAGAAAAACTTGAAAACACAGCCATGCTGTCCTGGAAGATGGCTCGCCTGGACTCATCCCAAAGCACACACCCACTGCAGCTCCATAACGTGAGCAGGCACTGCCCCTTGCTGTCCAGGCGGCTCCCCATACTCTGATGTCTCAGCAAGAAACCAGCCAGAGCCTCGTGCTTCTCAGAAACGTGGCTCCCACCCCCTCTAGCCCTCCAACTCCAGCAGGTTCAAGTGGACCAAGTGACGGGACATTCAAGCTACTCAAGTCTTGGGGGACCAGATCAGAGGTAGAAGGTGCTCACAGTGCTGGTCACATAGGACCTGCTAAGAAAATTCTAGAGAATGAAGTCATCCTTCTGAAAAGGAGCAAGAGTGATAGGCATGGTTTTATTTTCATTGTCAGCCAGGGCCAGATCAGGCCAGCCAAGTCTCAGGAGAGAAAGCGATTCTGCACGCTTTCCACAAGTTCCATTGTCTCCCAGGGGCCAACAGATGGCTCTCCATGTCTCCCTCAACATTTTGTCTCTTGTTTTTTCAGATATGGTGGCCACATGGGCCATATCCCCTCCCTCGATCTCCACTTGTCAGCATCTTTAGCCCCCAGAGATGCCAGTCTTGCAGGAACGTCTCGCACTGTTCTCGGGGAAGCTTGTCCGAGCTGAATGGGTTTGGTCTTTTGGCACAGCTCTTCGTCTTAATCTAAGACACTGGAACTTCTGTTCTGTAGCTCAGTGGGCTTCAGTAGCTCCTCTGCAGCTCGCCCTGTCGTTCAGGGCCACCTACAGTCTGACTCCAACCCACTCTCCCTTCGGGAATCTTCTTCTGGACAGTGTTCCATCCCACACTTGTGGAATAACTGGTGTTTCTCCACCTCTGTGTTTGCTCCCACAGTGTCCCCCACTCTCCCTCCGCATGGGAAATCGGTCCCATTCTTCAAGCCCAGGTCACACCCCTTCTCCTTCCTGACGCCTTTCTTGTTCTTTGCTCTGGTCTCCTCCCACACCCGCCTCTCCTGGAGCCGTCCTGTGTCCTGGGTGCAGTGGCTGGTGTTTCATCGGTGGGTGTGTTGCTGACTCAAACGTGGCCCCAAGAGAGCAGGGACTGAGCTTCACTCTTCTTCACATCCATCCCACAGCTCCAGGCACCCGTGTGCCCCACTGGGACCGCCAGGATGCCTGCTCTTTGGCCCCACAGCTGGGAGATGGGGACAACTAACACCTTGTACTCCCTGGGGGAAACTGAGATCACATCCTCATCTCCAAGGACCGATGGCACCTCCTACAGTGAAGAGGATGGGGCAACGTGCATGTCACACACAACCTGGAGGTGGCAGGCTTGAGGCCTCCCCTCCACTGAAGCCGTTCCCCTGCCCAGGGTGCTGACCTCAAACACAGGCCTGGAGTGAGAACACCTGAGGCACCCGGGTGGTGCCTGATCTTGCACGTCCTCTGTGTGAAACTCCGGTTTCTAAATTATTTCTATTTCATTTCAGTGCATTGCAGTACTTTATTTCTAGAGTATAAAACATATTTTGTTAACTACAAGTTTTGGGGTCCTGATCCATGCCACTTTCACTGTTTAGTCTGACAAGTTCAAGTACAATTTTGCTTACATACTGTTTAATTTAAGAGCCAATACAAAAAAAGAAAATGAACAATATCAATAATGGTGACCTTTCTATAATATCAACAAGCCACAAACTGGATCTCACCTTCGACGTCTCTCTCAAATTTGGCCACTTCTGTCCCCACAGTCCCCACCCACTACAGACACCTCTCCTCTGGACTGATCCACAGCCTGCTTCTCACTGGCCACATGTCACCTTCTCCAGTTCTCCCACCTGCCTTCCATTGTGCAGGTGGGGTACGCCTTTTCAAATCTCCCGTCAGATCCTGTCACTCCCCATCTTTGACTGATCTCAGGATGAAAACATGTTTGGGCTCAAACAGCCCTTCCCCCAGTGGCTGGAGGAGGTGAGGCCAAGCCCCGCCCCTCGCACAGTTAGGACGCCCCTGCTTGTGCATCTGTCTCTTCACAGAGCCACGCCTTGGACAGCGCCTGGACCTGGCCCGAGGTCTAAAACCATGTGCTGAATGACTTCCTCCGTGCACTCACCTGCAGCGGGCTCTGTCCCTCCCAGACACGATTCACGTGGATTTGGTCTGACTACAACTCAGTTTTGTGGTGTGTATGGCCTTGTAGTAGAGGAGATAAAACTTTCCTGAATGCATCAACTCAGTGATTAAAAACAAAATGTGCCGAGTTGTGTTTGGGCTGCCAAGTGGCAAGTTTAATTGGCACTGGCAGACACAGATTCACATCGAGGTCACTGTTGCGGTCTGGAGGCATGAATTTAGCCCTGGCTGGCTGAGTCACATGGCAGGCCCCCCTCCACACTCAGCTGTCCCTCGACTCTGCCTTCCTCTGCCATTGACCGCCTTTCCTGCCTTCTCCTGCCTCTCCCTGGCTGAAGAGGCCAAGGGCAAACCGGCCTAGGGTGAGACCGCACACAGAGCAGCGGCCAGTAGGGGATCTTGGTGGCTCAGGGTCCCTGTCCATCCGCAGCACCTGGATCTTCCTTTGGGAACACAGTCACCTGAGACACGAGCATAGAAAGCTGCCCTTCTTGACATGAATGGAGGCCCTGTCAGGCTTGTAATACAGGTCACTGCCCCACGAAAGGGAGCTTATGGTCTCCCAGGGGTGTCCAACCTGCGGATCAGGATGGCTATGAATGCAGCCCAACATAAAATCATAAATTTACTTAAAGTATTATGAGATTTTTTTGTGATTACATGTTGCAGTATATTTAATGTGTTGCCCAAGACAACTCTTCTTCCATTGTGGTACAGAGATGCCGAAAGGTTGGCCACCCCTGGCTGTAGACAGAAGTGGCCCTTCTCTGCTGGCTTCCTCTCCCTGGAGGGGCCCTCATGTCTCTCCCCAACTTCAGGCCTGAGAGGTTCAGATGAGGGCTTCCTATGGCATCATCCGACATGGGGCCACTGGTGACTGGAGAGGCTGTCATTGGCCCTCGTCCCTGTCTGGGCATGGGGTGAAGGGTGTCCTGGCTCTGCTGCTGGAGCAGCAACCAGTGAATCCATCAAAAATACAAAAAAAAGTTATAAAAAAACAAAAATTGTCATCATGTGGTGGAATGGCGGGAAGATGTGCTGATGTTGGCAGCGGCACAGCTGTTGGTAGACATCGCTGGTATTTAAAGTCAGGACACTGAACAGCTCTCATTGTGAGGAGCTGCCCTTTGAGGGGCGGAGTTACAGACCTGCTATCAATCCTAAGTCAACAGAGCCAGAGAATTATATTTGACTGAGGCCATTCACTAGACCTCAAATGCAAGAGTGAATGTGGAAAGTGACTGGAGGCTTTAAAATTGGTAGCCTTTATGGTTGACTAAAGGAGCTAAGCATCTGGATCCCTGGACCCCTGCTTCCACCGCCTGAGAGAAGGGTGGCCCCTCACTGGGCAAACAGAGGTTCCCCAGCAATGACACATCGCTGCGTTTGCCTTTTCTCCAGGCAACTCCTCCGGCCCCCTTCAATGAGAAAACAGTGCACTGTCCCTCAGCATCCCATGGCAATGAATGAACAGCATGCATGTGTGGATTCCTAAGGTTCCCCAGACCATAAATGGTCATTGAAAGAAGCCACCAATGTGTCCCAATGTGCTGGATGAGGAAGCATCAGGCAAAACACACAACCATGCCTGGAACCAAGAAAGTGAAAACTCTATCAAATATCTCAAAGGCAAAAGAGTGTGACATCAGGATTTTCTTCATTTAATCCGCTACAGAGAAAGCCACCTGTGATGTGAAAAAGGACACCATAAGTCACTCTCCGGCAGGCTCCATGAGGAAGCTCTTTCCCAGTCAGGACACAAAGTGCTAGACCTCATTTTTCCTGGCTTTCCATAGCGCAGTGTAAGCAAGACACTGGCTGGAAGCCACACTGCCAAGAAAAATGTTGCCAAACTAGTCCATCCTGTTAGGAAAGCGTCTGGTAGACCAGGAAGGAAGAAGGGAGAGGAGTAAGATGGTCGATCTTCATGGATTCGGGGAGTCGGCACTCACTAGGTCGGACCCAGCAGCCTCCTTAGGGGCTGAGCAGAACTGAAGAATTGATGTATTTACTTAATGCCTCCCATCCACCTGTCAACCAACCTTGTCACATTGCTTTGTCCCAGATCCTCCTCACCAAAAACACAGAAACACGATTGCTCAGGAAAGCTTTTCAGTTGCTAAAACATTTCTATTCTGGGATGTTTCTCTATGTTATAAAAGACAAATCACAGCACCAGAAAGGGGTTTTTAAAATAGAGAGCCATTAAAAAAAATACTTACCACCCAGATGACATTGGATGTTGTCATTCTACTGATCTCTATCTGAAAAACCATTTTTAATTCCTGATGATACGTAAGACTGTGGACTTGCCATTGTAAATGTAAACTTTGCTCGGTAGAATTGGTGGAAACTTCCAGTGACTCAGAGGTCCACGGTGAAGGTTCAGACAGGGCTGCAAGACCAAAATGAGATACCAAATAACACTTAATAGGGTGTGATTGAATAGGAGCCACAGACCATTATTGTTCAATGTCATCATTGTTTAGCTTTGGAAAATACTGCTCACATGAGCATCCTAGAACCAGGCACCTTGAAAAGCTGGAAGGGAATTTAGAAATTATTTGGCAGATGAAGAAATGAAGGCCTAATGAGTGAAATGACATTAACAGTTAAACAATACAAACAATAAACAATAATTAAACAAATGACACAAGTTAATTTAACAATTAGACAATAAAGAACACTCTATCAGACAATATAACTGGTTTGGAAATTTACAGCAAGGCCGAATAAAGAAGCAGGAACTTTGGCTATAAATTTCATACTTCTGGAAGTCGAAAATAACAGTTATCTTTGAAAGTCAATATTTTTTTGTTTAGTATATAGTTATATAGTAGAGCATGATCCCACTTCAGTAGAGCACAGAACTTAAAACACCTTCGGCAAAAACTCACTGAACTCTGTGGATAAGATCAGCACCAGCAACGTGCAGGGCACGCAGTGTGAGATCAAATAATCGTGACAGGCCCCTAGCCCACTAAGACATCTGCTGGAGAGACACAACTGACTCGTGAGACAAGGAGAGCCTGTAAGTTTACAGCGCGTAGTGGTATGAGGGAGCCTGGAAAATGAAGAGAGACTCAAATACGAAACAGACTCGCAGGGGTCAGTGGGCTGGGGAAACCGCCCAGACTGTGGATGGGCCCTGATGGAGCGAGCCCTTCAAGAGGAGGAAGGCACCACTCCCACTTAGGCAGGAGGAATGCCGCACAGATTCGAAAGGGGCTGTGTGTTGCTGACTCAGCTGGTTTTACTTGTTGGTTTGAGGGGTCGGAAGAAACTGCGAACCGTGCCAAGGTATTGGAAGGATTAAGATGAAGACTGCTGATGAACTCAGCTGGTGCCTGATGGCCATGGCGTAGCGGGGAATATTTTGAATCATTGTGGATCCAATGGCACCAGAGAAAGCGGGGTGCGTGCAACAGCAGCCCGCCTTTCCTAGCCCTCCTTCACTTTGCCTGTATGGTGGTTTGCTGCTGTTGGCCTCTCTCTAGATTCAGTTTTCTGGAAGGACAGAGGTTGATGCTCATGCATCTTTGAATAGACTCTTGTCCCCAGCACTTGGCACAAGGTCTCACCCATGGCACATGTTGACCTCAGATTACAGAGATCCAGGATCTCCATGAGGTCTTAAGTGCCTGACAAGCAACGCCTCACTAACACCTTGACATGCCCTTCCAGGTGCCCTCTTCTGCCTGGGGCTGCTTCCCTAAGCCCCGGTGTAAGCACTGATCACAGAGGGCTGCAATCGTCTGCTGTGTGTCTGTCTGGCGTAGACAGCAAGCTACACCAGGGTGAGACTAAGGCTTACTCAGCTCAGTGAAACCAGGACCAGTACCACCCCTGTCACAGCTCAGACACTCAGTGACTGGTCGCTGAATGAATGAGTTACCTGCCAGTATCAACTTTATTTCTGGAAACTCTAGAGAGCTGCTGTCTCATGTGTCAGATGAACGGGGAGCTCTGTACCCTGATTTGCGCTGCCGGCAGCTGTGGAGTGACTCAGGCACTGCAGAGGCATCCCTTGGAATAATCTGGTTAGAAGCAGTCTAGGGCTTCCTTGGGCAATAGTGGAAAAGGCCAAGGTAAAGTCAGAGAGCAACGGGACCTTAGAGATTATCAAGTCCAATTGTATTATTTTTCAAATGAGGAAATTGAGGTTAAAAAAAAGGAAGTAACTTTCCCAAAACCACACAACTAGACCAGAACCCGTGGTTCTTGGCTCTCGGCCCAGCACTCTTTGCATGACACTGCACTGGAGCATCGCCAGATGGGAATCAGGCCTGGGGACAGGCCAGCTGGGATTCCGTCGCAGCCCCTGCTCCCACTTTCCCAGCCCAGTCTCTCTGCGTGGCCCCAACACCACTCGAGGAAATAAACCATGGCCCGTCCATAAGAGAGGACACCGTGCAGCCTTTAAATGTGATGTTGTTTCTAGAAGAACATTTCATATCCAAGGTAAAAACTCTCACTGTATGTTGGATTAATCTTCTTAGTAAGTATGTATTAAAGTATATAAACATGTATATATTAACGTGTGCATACTTTATTAAGTATATATAGCATATTTTCTCAGTATATACACTTATGCTATAGATAATGAATATACTTTATACTATATGTACTTTAGTAAGTCTATATAGTTATCAGGAGTGTATATACTTTAACAAGTATGTATATACATACACACACACACACACACACACATATATACACACACACACACTTAAGTATAAATACTCCCAGTATATATGGTATAACTTTGCTTCTATAAAATTAAGTCTACACACTCATATCCCTACCTCCATCTGTACCTACACACAAGAGACTGGAGGGAGATACACCCAGATGCTACAGTCATGACCTCTGCCTGAGGGAGACGTCACCCCAGGGCTCACCGAAGAGGCCGGGAGGAGCTCAGTACCTGAAATGGGGTCTCACACCTGAGCCTGGCTCAGCAATCCAGCGGGAGGAAAGCTACTTTACATGGGGAGGTTTGGGAGGTACCTGGCAGACGCAGTGAAAACTGAGACAAGAAATCCAAGCAGGGCAGGTGAGGCCGAGCACAGGATGACTCAGCAAAGCAGGCCCGATAGGCTGAGGAAGCAGGAAGCAGAAACAGAGACTCTCGAGAAAAAGACAGGTAAGTGCACGTCCGATCTAAACACCAGGGGCTGAGAGGGGAGCAGAGGCGCTGTCTCTGAGCACAGAGCCTGGGTGAGGAGAAGGCACAGAGGACACAGTCGTTGGGTCAGGTGGCGAGACTTCACGGGGAAGTGCGCTGGCCCAAAAGCTCAGTTCAATGCCTGGGCTGGTCTGGGGAGCCGGGCGTTGGGACCACAGGCCCCAGTGGCATCAGGCTTAGATATTAGTAAGGTAGATGGAGGGAGGGTAGACATACTACAGGTGAGAAATCCCCATTCTCACCACTGAGCTCCAGATTAGGGGACATGCCAACAATCAAAGTATCGGTTTTAAGAAGCCATGAAAGTAGCTTTTCTCCACGTACGCTGAACCTGAAAGAACTAGACCCAAACCTAAAGGATATCGGACAAAAAATTAAGCTATTATCAGAACAAAATCTTCTTTTCCGTGTCCAAATATCTGAGCTGTAAGGCAACGTTGGAAAACGCTGTGGATGTTTTTTTGCAAATGTCGTTTTTGGGACTGCACAGCCAGGACTACGTGGGCACCTACAGAAAGCACGGGCCTGTGCTCTCTGCGTCTGACCAAAGGAGTGCAGAGAAAAGTAAACACACAACCAGAGAAACGGAAAGCTTTGTAAAATACAGGACACAGCAGAAGAAACTTCAAAAACCAACAGAAACTCTCCCGGGTCTAAGAATCTACTTTCAAACTGGGTCAAAGAATAATCAAAGTATCCATAACATTTTGGAAGTATTGACTTTGTTTATATAGTTAATTTATTTCAGAACACCCTCACTGGGGGAGTGGCTAAGCAACAAGTACTTTTTCAAAAATCCATACACGGCATCTCAGCACTTAGCAGCACCATCTTGTAGCTACGAGCCTCTTAGTGGACACACCTGAGGGACATCACAGCTTGTTCTAACTTGGCAGCCAGCCCTGGGCTGCTTCACCCATCTCTCCCCAGCAAGACGCAGAGGGGACTCTCCTGGTCACGGTCATTTTCAATATATCGACCCAGAGGTTCTGCAAGGTTAGGTCCACTCACAAACGCCCTAGTATCCAGGAAGCGGAGCCAAAGGGTGGCTTATTCAGATGAGCCATCAAGCTCCGGGAGGTCGTGACTAAGGTAACCATTGCTACTCACCAATTCCATGCAATTTCAGGAGAAAAACAGAATCGTGTAACTTTTTTTCAGAGCCATCAATGACCTCATCTTTGCTTTATGTGATTTTTTTTTATCGCTCTTTCCACATCTTACCTTTGCCGTGATAAATTCTCAAGGACAGCAGTGCCGAGAGGAAAGTCGCTTGCAGGACTGCCCAGGGCGCCATGAGTTCCGTTTCCTGAAAAAGGGAACTCTCATTGAAGTTCAGCTCCCGCGGGTTTCTTTGAGCCACCTGCGGTAGATGATGGCATTAAACCCGCCCATCCTTCTCTTCCCCCTGCACCCTCACCCCTTGTCCTGTGACTTGTCCTGGAGCTCCAACCCAATGAGAACAGCATGTGTCCTCATTCCACATGACTTGCTTCGGCCATCACGAGGCCGAAGTGATGGTGTGCTGGCTTGGAGCTGATGCCTAATGAGACCTTGTGTATTTCTGCTCGCTCTTTTGTGTTTCCGCCTCTGGCATGAAAAGAGCATTTCTGGACTACGCCACTGGAGCCCCGAGGCGAGTGAGCCACAAGGAAGGTGGAGCTGAGTCACCCAGCTGGGGCTCCATGCTCCACCAGAGGCCCGCCGCACCCCAGCCAGGACCAGCTGATCACAGGCGGAGAACACAGACTCTTCCTGCCTCTCAGGCTGTGCAGCCAAGAGATGCCTGATCCCCTAGTTTCTTCAAACCAGGCAAAGGTGGGTAAAGAAAGGCACAGCAAGGAGACAAATTTAAACAAATTTAAATATAAAAAAACAGACTGATTAGCAAGAGAACAGAGACCAGTCTCAAAAGGGCTAAATCTGAATTGACTTAATGACTTATGGGAGTGGGGGGCACTCATTTCCCTCTTCCCTGTCTCCCTCATTAAAAATCACACCTGGGAAGAGGGAGCACAGGCTATCTACAAAGACAGTGCTTCATTGTTTGAAATAATTTCTGGTTTTCCTTGCCTTCAAAGAGAGTTTTAAACTACAAGCCCAAGAGGGTCCCAAGAAGGTTCATCAAGCCCTTTGACCACGGGACAATCTGAGGACATGAGAATGAGCCTGGATGTCCATAGTCAGGGGAAGCACTGAATTCCACTTTTGTACTTCAAATTCTGGCTCATCATAGAGAGAAGCAACCAGACAATTCAAGGTCAAAATTGGCCTCTGTCTAGTCACCTGGCTCTCATCAATTTCTAGGAAGTCAGCAAATCAGACCATCACTTCACACTACCCACTCTGCTTTTCAATCATCTGTGTAGGTCGATGGGAACAACCATGAAGACAGGAAGAGAGTAAGCCAAACCATCACTTATTCTGCCGTGGTCCTGCCTGCCTGCAGGTAAGTTGAGCCCAACTGCAATGGGTGCAGAAGTCTACAAGTGATAACTTTTGTTCATATTCTTCAAGCTCTGCTTTTTGCCACTTGTATATGGCCAATAGGCCATTCACACCTCTCTAAAATCTTTACTTAGGACTTCACACTGGTTCCTATGGCAACTGGACATCGCTGTGGCGGTGGGGCATGAAGGGACACAGAGGGGCACTAATTCAAGAGAACCTAGTTTCTGCTGGGAACCAAAGGGAAGGCAGAGGAAAAACGGCAAAGGGAAGTGTCTGGTGCTCACTGTGCAGTTTAAACACCCGTCCAGTTCCAGTGTGAGTTAACTTCCGCCGCCTGAGGGAGGCAGGGCGCCACCACGGTAGGGAAATCTCATCCTGCAAATTTAAAAGCAGGTCCTGCAGGAAGTGATACAGGCACCCAGCCTTATGGGCTGTTTATGAAAAGTCCACTTAAAATGTTCCTAATAATTTGGACTTGTAGAAATCAAGTGTTTTACATGGTGCACAAATTAGGTCATAGGGGTAGAGAAATGTGAAACTCAACGTCAGGAGCCACCTACCCATTCAGGGTAACCAGAAATTACAGACGGAAAGCTGTCACGCAGCGCAGCTGCGGTGTACTAAGTATGGCAAAGGGCACACTTCCGTGGTCTGGGTGTCACAGGAAAGTGTTTGGGAGTCACTAGGACAGTCTTTCTGGAAGTGCCGCCCTTCCCCACCCCGCGCACGCACCAGCTGTGAGCCCGGGGTTGGCTTCAGCAGCCCTTTGGGTTTACTGTTGTTATCTCCGTCGGGTGTGACGCGCCCCGTTTTACACACGCTGGGCAGGGGGCAACCGGGACACGATGGTCCCTGCCTGCACACCAGCAAAGTGGGCGTTCTTTCCCACGGTGCGACTCGCCGAAGGACCGCCAAGTCCAGCTGTCGTCTGGAAGCCTTCTGGTAAAATCGATAAAGTTCACCCGAAACTTACAGAACGAGCCTCAGCAGCTGGAACATCCGAGGAACACGCCTGGAGCCCCCTTCAGGAAACGCCACATGAGCAGTCTCCCGACAGCTCAGAGGCTCTGGTTGTGGGGGGGAAGCACAGAGCCCGGGGGCTCAGAGCCAGCTGCTGGTACGCCCGGCGTGACTGACACCACACCCCACGTGCCCCCCTCGAGTTCTGGATTCTGAGCGCCAGCTGCTCCGGGATGGGACCCTGACTCGCACGATGACAAGCCTGGAGGTGCACGAGCGACCTGTGCAAAGATCCTGGGGTGGGAGAGTGCTTGGTAGAGTCAAGGAAGAAGAGCCTGGAGCTGGCGTGAGCAAGGAGGCGAGGGCCGGGCGGTAACATGCGGGGACACTCAGAGAGGGAGCAAAGAAGAGACACATCTCTGGAAGTGTAGCTTCTACTCTGGGAAAGGTGGCAGCCACGCGGAGCTCCAAGCAGAAGAACAACGTGGTCTAACTCACAGGGAACAGGGAGGACCCAGGAATGAGAAGAGACTGCCGGGGTGACAGTGGCAGCTAGGGGGTCACCCCGGTCTCCTAGGGAGAACGACGCTGGCTCAGACCAGGGTGGTGGCAGTAGCGGCGGGCTCCCAGAGGGACTGAAAGACAGTGTGGGCACGGCGGGGAGTGGAGGCAAAGCAAGACATCCATGGACGGCCCCGAATTTTGGCTGAGCCCTGGAGGACTGGAATTTCCTTCAATAGAGAAGTGGAAGAGCAGAGGAAGCGGGGCTGTATCCAGGGCTCGATTTGCCTCCTGTTAATACTGAGACGAAGATGTCAAGGAACTAGCCAGATACACGATATGGAGTTCGTGGGAGGGGTCCCAGCCAGGGCAGGAGTTCAGGTGCAGCCTAGTGTCCAGACGAGGACAGACAGAAAAGAGAGAACCCAGTACAGAGCTCTGTAGCACCCCAGGCCCAGTTCTACCCCCTCCTCAGACAGATGAAAACCGAAATCCAGAATTAGGCCTGGCTTTCCTGTACCACCTCAAAGGCAAGGGCTGCGTGTTGGGATGGCTGGAGGGCTCCTTTGGGCATCAGCGGTGCCTTCTCCCCACCTGCCCTCAGGTACACCCAGTGTCTGTCGTGGAAAAGCCCCCCAGCCCTCTCACTCCTTCCACAGGCGTTCTTTTCTCCCTGCATTTGTCAGTGAGCAGCGCTGCCACTTCCGGTTTCCAGTAGGGAGAGAAAGTCAGGGAAGCACAAAGTAGCAGAATTCAGAAAGGAAAAACACTTTCCGGCCCCATGCGCACTCCTTGGTCCTTTCCCCAAACCTGTTCTTTGTTTCATCCTATTTTTCAGATCTCCATCACCCCCAGCTAGACTATGAGTGGCTTGGATCTTATTCCCTACCGTCTGTCATAGGCCCAGAACATATTTGCTACCCAGTAAATATCTGGCAAATAAATAAAAAGTAGCAATTTTCTCATTCTCTCTTTGCTTTCAATTTTAATGAAAATAAATTCTTTTTCAGGCCCCTCTGCTTTTTCTGCGGCCGACTATTGCCTAATGCATAGTCTTTTGTTGACACATCTCTAGGGGGAAACAGGGAGGGAAGAAAAGAAACACTACGCACTCATTTTGTAGAAAGAACTCCTCAGTCAAATCTTGTCTCTTTGAAAAATGAAGAGGCATTTGACTGTGAGTGTAAATACTACACGTGTGATAAAACACCACTTTTGAAAAGGGTGTCAGTCTGCCCTTCTTTACCAGTACTTCTTGTTCTGTCTCTACTGAAATATTTATTCCTAGGAAGTTACCCCACTGCAAATGACCCCTGTGAGAAGCAGTCCGATCAATCATTTGCTTCCCGAGAATGTGGGCGTGTTGCTGGACTCTCCAAACTGGCCTTGTGCCTGAGAATGTCGTAGGCAAACACTCTTGGAAAGAAAGAAGCTGTTCACACAGGACAGGTGCTGGGACGTGTCCCCGGAGAGAGAAGCCACAGCGATTATCTGTGCAATCTGTCTGAGCAGGCAGGGTGTGGGAGCTGGAGCAGCACAAACAGAGATTGCTGCCCTGATTACATATTCTAAATGTTGAGTGCAGTAACTGGACCAACAACAAACAGAACCACAGTTTTAACATTCAGGACAAAGGGTTGCCATTCCTACCACTGACAGAGCCCTGAGAAACCAATAGAAAAAAACAACCACAATCAACCCTGTAGAAACATTTGCAAATAACATGAATGTGTAATTTATAACAAAAAAAAGAAGGAAATACTAAGAACCCAAAGAGAAGAACTAAAACATGGATGCTAGCACTGGTAATTAAGAAACACAAGTTAAAACAGTGATTATGTGTGTCCCCCTGTGTGCCTGTGTGGTGTCCTATTGCAAAGCTTAAAAAGGTCTTAAAATTCAGTATTGGTACAAGATGAAGGAGTAGGCCTTGTTACTCACTGATGGTCAAAAGTACAAATTTAAAATCACCTCCGATTTGGCACTATGAACATTTCAGTATTTATCAGCTCTGATTCAGAAATATTATTTCTGGAATTTTGTCCTACAGGTCGTGTGTGTGTGTGTGTGTGTGGTGTGTGGTATTCATGGATATATACAAAATATATATTTTTAAGGAAGGGTCATTGTAATGTTTATGTTGAGATAAAAGGAAACAACACCTAAGTATCTATAAAAAAAACTAGAAAATATAATTATGTTGCATTTTTACAAAGGAGTACTATACAACTGTTAAAAAAGAATGAAATAACATGTGAACTGACATGGAAGAGTCCAAAACATATTAAATGGAAAAGCAAGTTTCAGCATAGTGTGCACAGAAAACCACCTCTGGGAGGGAGGCGTGGGGATGGTGCTGCTGCTCCTGAGAGCGTCCTTCGTGGGAACCTCCTGCAGGAGCCCCACTGTGTCAGCCCCCAGGCTGCTCGCCTGGGCTATGTGCCCTTTCACATCCAAGCCCTCAGTTCCACCAGCTGCTTCAAGTCAAGCCAAGACTATTCTGCCCAGCATGGGACTCCTCTAACCAGCAACCTCTGATCAAAGATTTCAGATCTAAGATTAGATCTTGGTGTTATATTCAGTGCTCTCACTAATTCTCTTTCCTGAAAAAGAAAGAAAAGAAAGCCAGAAGGAAGGAAGGAAGGAAGGAAGGAAAGAAAGAAAGAAAGAAAAGGGAGGGAGGAAGAAAACAATTATAATTCTTTAGCATATAATACTAAAAGAAAGCAATCTGCAATTCCTGTGGATCACATTGATCCTCACAGGGAATACTGTGACTACCAGAATAATTTTAAATATCAGTGAAAGGCTATAAAGTCAAAGAGTGGACGAAAGACCAATGGCACTGACATCTCCCATGAACCTGTTGGAAATGCAAAACATTAGGTCACACCTTAGGCCTGCTGGATAAAAGCCTGCATTTAAACAAGCTCCCCAGAGTGATTCGTATGCACACTGAAGTTTGAGAAACACTGCTATCTATATTTAGTATTGATGACATGTGTTTGTCTCCTAGGATACTACCGATGTACAATATAATGAAACGTACTCACTTGTTCTTTCCATGGTAATCATTGCAGCTGGCACATGTTGGATGCTAACTCCCTGTCAGGTGCTTTGCTGCGTGATTCACATGCATTTATTCTCACAACAGCACTATTAAGGAGATTCAATTATTATCTCCATACAGTCGAGGAAATTAAGGCTAAGAAAGGTTAAAAGTAACTTTGACGGAGGTTGGCATAGTTAATGTGGAACTTGAAACCAGGAAAGCCCCACCCAAAGGGCAGCGCCCCCCACATCACACCACTTTCTCAGTGCTCAGAGTTCATACTGGAATGCACATTGAGGATGAAAAGATTACTAACAATTATAAACCCAAGGAAATCTTCAGAAAAATTTCAGCAGGATTTTATTACACTTGGCAAGCTATATATAAAGTTTGCACAAGAGAGAAATAGTACAAGAATCATTTCTAAATTTTTTTAAAATACACGTATATGCTAAGAGATACAAAAATACTATAAAGCTACAGCATTTAACACAGAGAAGTATAAAAAGAGATGAAAAAGCTCAGTGAAACAGAATAAAGTTCTGAAACAGGCTCTTGTATGAGTAGAAATTTATTTTACCATGAAACTGGATTTCAAGTGAGTGGGAAGAAAAAATGTCAAACCCTGTTTTTCACCTTACACAAACGTGGGATATTTTAGAGAACCAAATGTGAAAACCCAAATTCTGTATTAGGAGACAAGGTCATTCTTCAATGATTTTTAGGTAAAAAAAAGCCCTTCCTAAACCAGACACATAAAGCACAGAAATCATGAGATTGCAGAGTGGATGACACAGACATTTAAAATTTCTGTGCAGCAAAAGATAGTGGACAATACAGGTATTTATGAACAGATGAGCAAAATGTAGCATATTACACACAAAGAAGAAAATTCTGAAACCTGGATGAGCCTTCAGGACGTTTTGCTAAGTGAAACGAATCAGTCACAAAAAAGACAAATACGTACATATGTACATGAGGTACCTAGAAGTAGCCAGAGCCATGGAGGCAGGAAATAGAATGGTGATTGGTTGGGGGGAGGGGAGGGGAAGGATCGGGGAGATGGGGAGTCACTGTTGATGGGCACAGAGACTCGGTTTTGCCAGGTGAAAAGAATTCTGGGGAAGGATGGCGGCTGCACAGCAACAGGAAGGCCTTGTTGGGTTTCACTAATGTAGCAGATTTGAAATGTTAAAAGAAATAACAGCTGACATCAGGAAGGATGAGGACAACAGGTTCTCATGCACCGTGGGTGAATTAGCACCTGCTCTGGGGGCAGGGGTGCACTGTGAAGGGTTGTGTCTGTCAACTGAAAACAAACCCTTGGGTGCAGGAATATCTTAGGAGTCTCTTCTTTAACACTCAGGCGCGAAGATGAATGCACGGGATCTTCCCTGAAGAACTGTCACTAATGCAGAATAACTTTAAATGACCCAAGTGTCCATTAATGAGGGAAAGGATGGACCGAGTGTATTTCTATTTTAGAATAAAACGTAGCCACTACCAAAAAGAGGTACTTAGAGACCAGGAAATTCTCAAAGGCTTGGGAATGACAAAGTAAGCTGCACAATGTATAGTAAGATCTCACTTACATATCTTAAAACGCATGCATCTCTACCTATTATGCAAATGTACAGAAGAGAAAAAAATTCTCGGAATGGTTTCGCCAAACTTGGCCGTCCTTCTTCTGCCTGTGAGTAGGAATGATGACGGCAGTTACACAACTCATTCCACATGCTTTTCGGTTGACTGAGAGTGTGTGCAGTTATTATTCGGATGATTTTAAAAATGTGAAAATGAAACAGAGACCCTGGAGTAAACAGATGCTGAAAACTAACAGAACTAAAATGAGAAGGGAAGGAAGCCGTGAGGCTGACACACGGCTGTGGGAAAGGACCTCTGGCTTTATGCAGCTATAAGAAAGCCTGCTTAAAGGCATGGCAATTCTCACACGGTTCTCTTTATTTATATTTCCCATTTCATCTGTTTCTTTTAACAGTCAAGAAGGACCTCCTGCCCCCCACCCCTGCCCCACCTAGAAGGGGGGCCAGGGCTCCCGGTTAGGTAAAGGAGCCAGACTACACTCACAAAGCTTTCTTTCTTCCTGCCCCAGCTCTGCCCCAGCCCGGGTCTCACAAGGAAAGGTCACTCTTTCCTCTCATCAGGTCACACTGCCACTCAACCCTTCTTCTAAACCATAATGCATCCTTTTCCTGCTTTGGTTCCTTTTCAAGACAGGAGGGTCCTAAGAGCATCGGAGACTGTGGAACAGCATCCCAGTAGGTGTTCCTGGTCTTTCAGATTAAAGAAAAGAGACCTGGTGTGTAAGGAAGAGTTCTTAGACCCCTTTGCTGGGACAGCAGGAGGCAGAACTGGGACCCAGATGAAGGTCACAAGGAGGTGAGTTACAGCTGAGCATCAGCTCTGTGCAGCAATGATGTCACAGGTGGTGGGTTCCCCCTGCTGCATCCTGACAGCGCTGGATGCCAGCTAGCTGCCAGGGGCAACACCAACTGGGGCACGCCTTGGAGGTTCTGAATGGGCAGCCAAGGTTGGAGTCCAGTGCTTTGAAAGTTCCAGAAATGATTTGGAGGCACTGCTACATTTGGGAGCCCCTGGCTACCAGGCCCATTTGAAGCCCTTCAGCCTCAAAGGTGCCTCAGTGAATTTAAACGCAATCCAGGAGAGAGACAAAGCTGAACGACAAGGAAACACCACCCCCAGGGCCGTTGCACGCAGGGTCCTAAGGTGGAGGCACAGCAGAGCGGTGAGACGCAGACTCCAGGGTCACGCCTTGACTCTGCCACCCGCTCGCTGTGTGACCACACACGAGTACTTGCGCTCTCTCCGCTTCCTCGTGGATGAAATGAGAGCCACAAAACGAGCACCCACGTCACTGGTGAAGGCTGAGTGAGTGAGCATATGCAAACTACTTCCCAGAGCAGCTGGCTGCAGTAGGTAGGAGCCATCGCTATTTTGCAGACGAGGAAACGGAGGCTAAGGCGATAGATACATAACTTGACCCAAGTCCCAAAGTCAGTTTTAGGCGTGGGAGCGAGACCTAAGGCCTCCTCGCCTGTGGCCCCTTAAGTACACCACATGCAGTTCCTTCCTGTGCTGTGTCCACGCCGGCCCTCCCTTTACTCCTGCTCGAGCTGGAGAGCAAGCTGGTTCACAAAGGTCTTCAAGCCTGTCGGTTACCCAGCGGCCTTTCTCCGCGGCACCGGGCCTTGCCCCCTGCGAGCAGGATGGGCAGGATGGGCAGGGTGGGCGAAGGACTCTCAGGAAACGAATCTCTGAGTCAGGAGCAAGAGAAAAACCCTGGACGCGGAGATTTCAGGGCCGCCGCAGCCAGCTCGACGGCCCTGGACAAGTCACCGAACCCCTCCGCCCCAGGATGGTGTAGAAAGTGGGGGTAGGGGAGCTTGCAAACGCGCGGCTCCTGCTGCCCGACCTGCCAACCCTGTCGCCTCGGTTCACGCGGCAGAAAATGTGAGCGAGGCGGCGTCGCCGGGAAGCGCTCGCTCCACCTGCGCGGAGCGCCTCCCACGGCCAGGAGTAAACAGACGCCGAGGGGGCGGCATCGGGTCCGAGCAGAGTGGTTCTCCGTGGGGGTCGCTGGTGGGGGGGGGGACGTCTGGGGACCACAACGAGCCCCCCGCGGTGAGTTGGGTGAGAGGCACAGGTGGGTCAAGGGAAGGTGGGAAACATTCCGACCGCGCGGGGAGCGGGGGTGGGGTGGGAGCGGAAATGCAGGGAAGGACACCTGGGGGCCCGCGACGTGCGCCCTGGAAAAAGTTAGTCTCCCCGCAGATCAAAGCGAACGCGGGGCAGGGGCGGCTGGGCCGTCCGAGTGTCCCCCGCGCGGCGGCGGGGCCGGTACTCACCCCGCGGGCCGGGGCTCCGCGAGCCGGACGCGTCCTCCGCGGCGCGGGTGGCGGGTGCGGACACCGGGAGCTGCCGGGCCCGGGCTATGAATCAGCCGCGGGACGGGCGCCGAGGGGCGGGAGTTACGGGAAAGCCGCGAGGGAGGGCCGCGGGCAGGAGACTTTTGCAATTTCCCGTCTAGCTGCGCACTCTCGGCACCCCTGGGACCCGCAGGAATTCGCCTCCCGATTCCCGGGGGACGGGGTCGGGTCCCCGCGGGAGGACGAGGTGCGGCCCTGGACCGGTGGGCCGGGCGGGGCCGGGGGACAAGGACGCGGGCGAGGCCTGGACGGGAAGGGCGGGGCGCAGGGGGAGGCGACCGGCCTGCGAGGGTCGGGGGCCCGCCGGCCGCCTGTTATCCCCCCCGGGGGCGGAACCCGTGGGCTTCATTCGGTGTTCAGAGAAGTGACAGTGTTGGAACGGAGCTCTAGGTTCCTGGTCCTCGTGGCATCCAGCAACGCCCTGTCAGCCCGCGATTCCGGAGTCGCGGGTGCTGCTCCATGGCTTACTTTTCCTCTGACGAGTGCCATCCATCTCTGAGATACACGTTTCAGTCCAGCACCTTTCGAACACAGACTTGCCCTCTCTTTACGGTCACTCGGTGGACGGTCGGGAGCCATTCGGCTTTGCGACTGGTGTGGAACTCTGGACACCGATCAGCAGCTGGGACCCAGACAGGACAGCGTGGGCGCCGGGGGCTCCGGGGTCGTGGCACTGCTCCTGGCCGGCTGTTCCTGTTCTGCTTGGGGCTTGGGGACCCTGGAAAGTATCACGAATGGCAGGGACAGTGGTGGGGAGGGGGGCCAAGAGCGATGGAGAAGGGTGGCCCGTGAATCAAGCATGCATCAGAACGACTTCTTGAATTGACTGGATGGTTCAAATTAATGTCAGAATTACTCCAAATGTTACTTTTATGTTTGAGGAGACATTTTGTTCCTCCCTCAGGTCATCGCAGGGAAGGGCTTTCTTTTTATGCCTGAACACACACTTCCTACCTGATGGTGCCACAAAGACTATCATGCATAGTAAATATTTGATGATAATGAAGAAAAAGTACTTCGGTCTAAATAAATGTGTGCTCCTTGACCACACCTCCCATTACTTCAAGAATCCTAAAGGGTCCATTAGCTTGGCCATCTGCGTGGCTGTGGACACTGGCAAACCAGGTCCCCACCCGTTAGAAAGGATTTCTGACTCTATTTCACAGAGGAAAAAAGAAGTGACTTTCTTCCTGATAGAGTTCAGAGGTGTGTCTCCCAGAGCAGGTGAGATGCCAAATGAAAAATGTTCAGTGTGAACAGATTCTACAAAGTGAGTCTCAACTTACTTTGCTCCCTGTTACAACTGAAATGAAGGTGTAAACAATATTGCGGTGCTGTTGGTGTGAAACCTCAGGAGCTCCCCCAGGGAAAGGAGAAATTGGCCTCCGACCCCCAAGGCAGGCCACTCCAGACAGGTAGGTGCAGCTTAGTAAGCGAGGGAACGCACATCTGAGAGCTGTCTGGCTGGCCAGGGGCGTGTGCATTTCCACACCCTCCTGCCAGAATCCAGAGTTTATATGGAGGCCCTAGTGGGCTCAGTGAAGTATCCCATCCAGTTGGTCTCAGTAACAGGGTCCCTCTCAAGGCAGTGTTCTTTGTAGGTGTCTCCTAAGGAAACAGGAAGGGGTGAGGAGCCTCTAATTGCCTCAGTGCGGGTCGGGGGTCAGGTGGGAGTCATGTCCTCTCACTGACCTCTTCCAACAAGTGCCCACATAAAATTCAATTATCATGTGCACCGTTCTCATTGCCCTTTCTTCCTCTTTCTAGAGTCTAGTCGCTATAGGACTTGTAAATTTGTGATCAGATCCTTAGGATGGCAGGTTGAACGGTGTCCTCCAAAACTTCATGTCCACGCAGAACCTCAGAGTATGAGCCTACTTGAGAAGATCATTTTGTATATTTAATCAAGTTAAGATAGGCCTTACTGGGTTAATACAATGACTGCTGTCCTCATAGGAAGAGGGCAGTTTGGACACAGGCACTCAAGAAGAATACCAGGAAGACACTCATGTGACTGCCGCGGCAGAGATTGGCGTTATTCTGCCTCAAGCCAAGGAATGCCAAGGATTGCTGGCCATCAGCAGAAGTTAGGGGAAAGGTACGCAACACCCCGCCCCAGCCCTTAGGAAGGATCTCACCTGCCTTCTCCTTGATTTCAGACGGTAGGACTCTAGAACTGTGAGAAATTAAATTCCTGTAATTTTTAAGCCACTAAATTTGTGGTAGTTTGTAACAGCATCTCTAGCAAGGTGTGTATGTGGTATATATTCTAAAGGTCACTTTTTAAAATTAGCCTGAAAATAGCTGAAATGAAAAAGATGAGCCCTGGCTGCTGTGGCTCAGCAGATTGAGTGCTGGCCTGTGAACCAAAGGGTTGCTGGTTCAATTCCCAGTCAGGGCACATGCCTGGGTTGTGGACCAGGTTCCTGGTAGGAGGTGCTCAAGAGGCAAACACACACTGCTGTTTCTCTCCCTCTTTAAAGAAAAGAAGAAAAAGATGAAAAATACCAACCTCTTATTAAGCTAAGGACTGAAGTACCCCGATGTTCCCTCTTGCTTTTGATTACAGTGGCACAACTCTCCCCACATTTTTCCATTTCTCTGACTTTCTTTTCTGTCACCTTCTTGGGCTTCTTGTTCTC
This sequence comes from Macrotus californicus, assembly GCA_007922815.1. Classification (NCBI taxonomy): domain Eukaryota; kingdom Metazoa; phylum Chordata; class Mammalia; order Chiroptera; family Phyllostomidae; genus Macrotus; species Macrotus californicus. The sequence goes on from VMDR010005371.1 coordinate 49,451, forward strand.
TACGGGTCCCTTAGGTGCTAGTGTATCCCAGGGCTCCATCCTTGATGTTCTTCTCTGAATGCAGTCTCCCAAATGACCACATGTGTGGTCCTAATGTCATGACCACTTGTGCACCGACAACTCCAGAATCTTCCTTTCCATTACAGTTATTTCATCTGAACCCCAGACCGACTTACTTGTGCACCAAAATCAGTAGGGCCAAGTTCAAATTCATCGCTTTTCCCCATCTAATTCTCTTATATTATGTGAATGGCCCAACCTTTAATTTAGATACCAAATCAAAAACCCTGGGAATGATCCTCGATCCATCCTCCGTCATCCTTCATCTTCCAGGGGAAAGTCTCAAGTACGTACCTGTGATATTACAGGGGAGGCTTCAGTGGAATGGATCCCTAGCCCTGCCCAACTTCTCAGGGAAAAATGGTTCTAAAACTGTAATTGTGATTTTGGATGTTCCATTAGATTGATATAGACATGGCTATAGGTACAGGTGTAAGTCCATTAGATTGATATAGACATGGCTATAGGTACAGGTGTAAGTACAGGTATATGAAATCAAGCTATTTAATTATGATTCTGTTTGTTCGTCTACTATGAATAGCTGTAAGCACATGTTTGGCAGTATTTGGTAACCAAACTGATGGAGTGTGAAGGAATTGGGAGTTTTCTGAAGAACGTGGCTTCATCAGGTAAGTAGTGGATGATGATTTACAATCACCCTCAGGGACAAGGATTTTTTTGTGGTGGGGGGGTGTAGTATCACATTTGATATTTTAAAGATTCACTTTTAGGTCTTAAAGCATGCTGCTGTGATTATGACTGTTGGTGATACTGGCATTATTTCTAAGAAAACGTAATGAAATTAAAATATTATTTTGTATTGTGAAAAACTAAATAGGTCTTCTGAAAATTTTTAAGTCTAAAATATAGCATAAAGCTTGATTAGTTAAGAGACATCTATCACTTCCAAATATCCCCTTTCCCCCCAAAAAGGATGGAGGGAGCCAGCAATTACATGGAACTTTCACATTTAGTGATTTCAAGGATTTCCTGTTAGTACTTCATTATGAATTGCTCTCCTCCCAATATCTGTAAAGTAAATTTAAGTGAGGTATAACATCATCCTTAAGAGCTCCAAAGGACTTTCTTGTTTGAAGTAGGTATTACTTAAAGACTAACTGATGGGTTGATTTTCCACATTTCTCCCTCTCCTAGATATTGTAATTATATTCACACCTGGTTCCAGAGATTATCAGAAACCAGACAATGGGGAGAACTTTTCTGGATCTTTTATTTTTTTCTCCCCTGGGCTTTAGGGAGAATGTTGAATATGTGTTTGTTTAGATAATTGCTTTGATTCTCTTGGCCAATGGTTATGGGAATTAATAAATATGAATGCAATAGTTAATGCTAACAAACAGAACATTAATATAGTGAGGGGGAAGTACTTTGGGGAGGAATTAGATGGGAACTTTGGGGACTTTTGAAAACTATTTGCTAAGTTTGATCTAAAATATGTATAGTTGTATTTTCATTTGTTTACTTTTATTTTTTATTTTTTGTTGTATTTTTTCCATTACCACGTATCCCCTTTACACTCCCCTCCCACCACAATCAGCACACTGTTGTCCTTGTCCACGAGGCCTTTCTCCTTTTCGCTCAGTCCCTCTTTTGTCTGTATTTAAACAGCATCATTTACAGGCAGCACGTGGTCGAGACTCTAAAAGGTTTGTTCTGCCAGTCTCTGCATTTCAGTGGGATCGGAAGTGTTGGGCACGCTTGCATTCAAGGCAACTGTGATATGGTCGAGTTTAGCCTCCCATTTTACTATTTATTTTGTTTTATTTCCTCTTTTTTTTGTTCTTGTTTCTCCTTTTCTGCCTTCTTTTACACTATATAATTTTTTTTTTTTTAGAATTCAATTTCAATTAGCCTTTTTTTTTGTTATTCCACTTTGCAGGATTTTTGCTGTTGGCTCTATAAATTACAATATGCATCCTTAACTTTTACTGTTTACTTGTCTTTGAATTTCCCCTGAACTTTGTTCAAATGCCAAAAACAAATTTTATTTGAAGGAGTTCCAGTAAGCTGCATCTTTATCTTTCTGACTCCATTTGTGCTTAAGTTAATTTTATCTAGATTAAACTGAAAAACTTCCTAAAGGCATTCACTTTCATCTGCAGTCTTAGCTTCTTAGCTGGAGCCTCTTTCCTCCGGCTCTAACACAGCAGCAATTATTTTGTCCATTACCAAGCACGATCAGAAGATGCTTAGTCACTCTGGGCTAATGTACAGGTAATGTCCACACTTCCAAGGCACTTTGTGGGGAACAGGCCAGGGATAAATGTGTATTCAAACTCCACATAAAATAACCAAGCTAAACTAGAATAAGATGAGACACCCAAGAAGAAACATGTTATAAATCAATGTTATCAGAGCTTGTAGCAAAAATAATTGTAAGAACTTGTCTTCCTAGAATTGATTGAAGATGAAGGTGTAAATGTTTTTAAAAATGTCGATAATAGATCATTGCTTTTGATAATTCCCCTCCTCCCTCCATTGTTAGAAAAAAAAGAATTTTTACTTGACTAAAAATTTAGGCTTACAAACATTCATATGTGCAAAATTATAATACACACACAGGTGCTCATTAGAAAAACATTGTGGGAGAAATGGAGAGATGATAGAAA
>VMDR010005372.1:0-52112 GCA_007922815.1 Macrotus californicus
TCTTCCAGATAGAGAATAAACAAGGCAATAGTGACCTTAAATGACACACTGATTGGATGGATTTAATTGGGGTTTACAGAACATTTTATCCCAAAGCAGCAGAATATACATTCTTCTTAAGTACACATGGAACATTCTTAAAGATAGACCACATCTTAGGACACAAAATACGTCTTAACAAATTCAAGAAGATTGAAATCATATCAAACATCTTCTCTAAATACAATGGTATAAAATTAGAAATCAACTACCATAAAATAAACTGAAAAATTCAAATACATGGAGGCTAAATAGCATGTTATTAAACAATGAATGGGTTAACAATGAAATCATGGAAGAAATAAAAAATTACCTGGAAACAAATGTAAAGGAACACACAGCAATCCAAAAATCTATGGGACACAGTGAAATCAGTCCTGAGAGGGAAATTCATAGAATTACAGAGCCTACCTTAAGCAGCAAGAAAAATCTCAAATAAACAATCTAACACTACACCTAAAAGAACTAGGGGGAGGGGGGGAAGCAAGCAGAGCCCAGAGTAAATAGAAGGAAGGAAATAAAAAGATCAGAGTGAAAAATAAATGATATAGAGACAGAAAAAAAAACAACACAAAAGATCAATAAAGTCAAGAGCTGGTTTTTTAAAATGATAAACAAGATTGACAAGCCTTTAACCAGACTCATCAAGAAAAAAAGAGAAAGGACCCAAATAAATAAATCAGAAATGAGAGAGGAGAAGTAACAACTGACATCACAGGAACACAGTGTTGTAAGAAAATACTGTGAACAACTATATGCCAACAAATTGGAAAATCTGGGTGAAATGGATAAATTCATAGAAATATACAATCTCCTAAAACTGAATCAAAAAGAATCAGAAAACTTGAATAGAACACTTACAACTAATACAATTTAAGTAGTAATAAAAAAAACCTACCAGCAAACAAAAATCCTGGATCAGAGGGCTTCACAGGCAATGTTGCCAAATCTTCAAAGAAGAACTAACACCTATCCTTCTCAAACTATTCCAAAAAATTCAAGAGAAGGGAAGACTTCTAAACTCTTTTTATGAAGCCAGCATTATCCTAATTCCAAAACCAGATAAAGATACTACAAAGAAAGAAAATTATAGGCCAATATCCTTGATGAACATAGATGCCAAAATCCTCAACAAAATATTAGCAAACCAGATCCAGCAATACATTAAAAAGGTCATACACCATGATCAAGTGGGATTTATTCCTGGGGATGCAAGTTTGGTACAATATTCACAAATCAATAAATGTGATATATCACATAAAAAATGAAGATAAAAATCACATAATAATATCAATAGATGCAGAAAAAGTATTTGATAAAGTCCAGCACCCATTTATGATAAAAACTCAGCAAAGTTGGAATAGAGGGATGACACTTCAACATATTAAAGGCCACATGTGACAAACCTGCAGCCAATATCATACTCAATAGGCAAAAAGTAAAAGTGTTTTCCTTAAGATCAGGAACAAGATAGGGATGTCCACTTTCACTACTTGTATTCAGCATAGTACTGGAAGTCCTAGCCACAGCAATCAGACAAGAAATAAAAGGCATCCGAATTGGAAAGGAGGAGCTAAAACTGTCATTATTCACAGATGACATGATATTGTACATAGAAAACTCTAAAGACTCCACCAAAAAACTAGACCTAAACAATGAATTTGGTAAAGTAGCAGGCTACAAAATTCATATTCAGAAATTGGTGGCATTTTTATATACCAGTAATGAACTATCAAAAAGAGAAATTAAGAAAACAATTGCAATTTACTATTGCAACAAAAACAGCAAAAAGGCATATAAGAATAAATTTAACCAAGAAAGTGAAAGATGTACTTGAAAAATTATAGGACATGAAGAAAAGAAATGAGGAAGATACAAATAAGTGGAAGCATATACCAAGTTCATGGATTGGAAGAATTAACATCAATAAAATGTCCATACTACCCAAAGCAATCTATAGATTTGACACAAATTCCTATTAAAATATCAATGGCATAGTTCATAGATCTAGAATAAATATTCCAAAAATGTATATAGAACCAAAAAAGACCCTGAATAGCCTCAGCAATTTTGAGAAAGAGTAAAAAAGTTGGAGGTATCACAATACCTGATGTCAAACTATACTACAAATGCATTGTAATCAAAACAGCCCACCCTGGCTGGTGTGGCTCAGTTGGTTGGGTGTCATCCTACAAACTGAAAGGTCACTGGTTCGATTCCTGGTCATGGCATATGCCTGGGGTGTGGGTTCAACCCTCAGTTGAGGCACATGCAAGAGGCAACTGATCAATGTTTCTCTCTCACACATCCATGTTCCTGTTTCTCTTTTTCTCCCTTCCCCTCATTCTGGAATCAATTTATAAAAAGAAAAAAAAATTAAATAGCCTGGTACTGGCATAAGAACAGGCAAATAGATCAATAGAACAGAAGAGAGAGTCTAGAAATAAACCCAAGTCTTTATGATCAATTAATATTTGACAAAGGAGACAAAAGCATACAATAGAGTAAAGGCAGTCTCTTCCATAAATGGGGTTGGGAAAATTGGACAGGTTCATGCAAAAAATTTTAACTAGACCACTAACTTACACCATACACAAGAGTAAACTCAAAATGGACAACAAACTTAAATGTAAATTGCAAAGCCATAAAAATCCTAGAAGAAAACGTAGTCAGTAAAATATGAGACATCTCTTGTAGCAACATTTTTGCCAATATACCTCCTAGGGCAAGGGAAACAAAGGAAAAAATAAACAAATGAGACTACATCAAACTAAAAAGCTTTAGTGCAGCAAAAGAAACCATCAACAAAATGAAAAGGGAACCCACTGTACAGGAAACATATTTGCCAATGATATATCTGTTAAGATCTTAATCTCCAAAATATATAAACAACTTACACAACTCAACACCAGGAAGATAAACAAAACAATCCAATTTAAAAATGGGCAAAGGACCTGAATAGACCATTCTCTAAGGGGGACATACAAATGGCCCATAGACATGTGGGAAAATGGCTTGACATGACTAATCATCAGAGAAATGCAAATTAAAACCACAGTGAGATATCATCTCATACCTGCCTGAGTGGCTATCATCAGTAAATCAACAAACAAGTACTGGTGAGTTTGTGGAGAAAAGGGAACCCTAGTGCACTGTTGGTGGGAATGCAGACTGGTGCAGCCACTATAGCCACTGTGGAAAACTGTGTGAAGTTTCCTCAAAAAATTAAAAATGGAACTGCCTTTTGATCCAGCAATCACACTTCTGGGAATATATCCTTAGAATTCTGAAAAACTGATTAAAAAAAATGTATGCACCCCTGTGTTCACTGTAGTGTTATTCGCAATTGCCAAGATCTGGAAAAAGCTCCAGTGCCCATCAGTAGGTAAGTGGATAAAAAAGCAGTGGTACATTTATACAATGGAATACTACTCAGCTGTTAAAAAAGAAGGGAATCTTACCTTTTGTGACAGCATGGATGGACCTGGAGATTCTTATACTAAGTGAAGTAAGCCAATCAGAGAAAGACAAATACCATATAATTTCACTCATATGTGGAATCTAATGAACAAAATGAAATGATGAATAAAACAGAAACAGAGACATGGATACATGGAACAGACCGACAGCTGTCAGATGGGGTAGGGAAGGGGGGACTGGATGAAAGAACCTGAAGGGAGTAGCCAAAAAACATATATGCATAACCTGTAGACACAGACAACAGTGTGGTGATAGCCAGAGGGAAGGGGGGTAGGGGTAGGTGGAAGTGGGCAAAGAGGAGAAAATGGGGATGAAAAGGGACATTGGGTGCACGATGCCGTGTGCACGTGATGTTTCATTGAGTTGTACACTTGAAACCCGTATGGGTTTGTGAATCAATGTCACCCCAATAAATTCAATTTAAAAATTTAAAAAATAAAAAATAAATAAATACAAAAATTTCCCCAAGTGATCCCAACTGTGCAGCCAAGATGAAAACCACCGCTCTTAAAGGGTTCAGCACAGCACTGGGCAAATGAGCAGCACTCAAATAATGAATTAGCTTCTCACAGGCATGGAAAAATGATGATGATTCAAAGCTTCCTTTCTTGCTAGAACCTCACAGCTTTCCTGAGGTTCTTTGTTTCCTGTTCTTTGTTTTGGATTTTCTGGCAAGGATCTTTCTCCCTCTCCCTATCCCCAGTTCTGCCCAGAAATTTTATTCTGAGTTTTTCTGAAACACTGGGCAGGTGACTTCCTGCTCTGAGAGGTCAGTGGGGAAGTGAAAGGTGTCCTGACATCAGATGACTGTCCATAGATCTATTCCAGGCATCTCCTGGCTGTGTCTAACAAGAAAGATTGTTTAATCTCTCAGCACCTTCCTCCTAAAAACGGGAGGGAATTGACATATACTATGCCCCTGGAGAGGCTGGACATTGTACTAAGCAGTAGGTTCAGAGTGCCTTCTCTGAATGGGATGATAGCTTCTGCCTTGAAAATTATTAGCGGCCAGAAGGAAAAGACAAAGCCCATGAGCAAAGAGCCTGGAGACAGGCAGGTCCGCAGGCTGGCCAGTAAATGGAGGAGTGGCTCCTTGTCTCCACCGTGCAGATCTGCAGATCACTGCTGATAACACTCTTCAGAGATGCAGGGAGCTCGGGAAGGCAGAGGTGACTCCGTGAGCTGGTTTTACCAACCTGTCGCTGACACAATCTCTAAACCGCCCCCTCCTGGCCAATTTCTGGGACCTTTCTCCACCCTAGCCCACCTCTCAGCTGTGCTCTGACTTGAGTTCGAATCCCCAGCACTGGGATGTGAACATCATTGAGTGTTAACTGGACACTGGCCCGCAAGGTATGCTATGCACCTCCCTGGGTGTGCGCAGGACATCCGCAAAAGGCTCACTCCGAAGACAGCCAGGACGCGTTCTGTGGGCTGAACGAGGTTCTGGACCGGAGGGAAGGGCCGGCTGAGCCCCACAGATGCAGAGCGTGCCCGATCAGCCTCCTAGCCAGGCCCCCTGCACCCTTCTGTCAATCTGGTTGGTCTCCGAGCCCCAGGTGTCTAGCTATCTGGAGCGTCGCACCAGGATCCCAAGCAGATGGCCCCTCTTTAAGGTTCCTTGGATTCCTCCCAGAAAACAAACTGATGCTCTGACCGCGGAGGATCAGGCAGCAGAGGAAATAGTTCAGTTCCAGGTGGGCCGCACCACCCTCAGCCCGGCTCCCACAGCCGCGTGTGGTCCACACCTACAGCTCTTTGCCCCAGCCCGTGCGGTGGGCCCCCAAGGCAATTCACTGCCCTGGGCGCATCTCTGGCGACTCCGTGGGTGGGGCGACGTTCCACAGCCCTTACTCTCTGTGACCTGGGTTCCAATCTCGGCTTCTCGGTGTCTTCGCTGGAACCTCAGATAAACCTCAGTTTCTCCCGGCGGTATAGTGCCAAGGCCGGTTTCAGTCTGGATTCCCATCTGCCTTGCCGTTTATGGCCCTGCCTGTGACCCTGGACAGATCACGCGATCTCAGCGTGCCTCGATTCCTCATCTGTAAAATGAGGATGACAATATTTCTACTCGCCTGTGGTTGTTGTGAGCAATAAATGAATGTAAAACACTACAATGCTGGGCACATAATAAACACTATGTAAGTATTTGATATCATTAATAAAGTAGGGATTATACTCTTCACCCTGCAGCGTTGCCATATTAAATGAGATAACGTAGGTAAATTGCCTGTATTAAGTAAGCAGCAGGTAAGTGATATTTATTAGTGTTTCTGTTACTTCCGGAGAATAGGATTTTCCTTTTTTAATCTTGGCCTCCTCACGTGTTCGTCTGGGGAAAGAACCGTGCGAACTGGCGCTGTAGGCTCAATGTAAAATGGCCCTGAATTCATGCCAGGTTGTAATTTCCTCGAGGGCTGTGAAAGGGCTCTTCCACGTTGCCAGGCTAGCGCTGCGCTTTTGTTTGCAAGAGGGCAGTGAGCAAATTAGATCCTGGGTTGAGCAAAGCAAGAAATAAACACGTTCACAGTAGGACTCTTCGAATGAACTATTTTATTTCTCTTTTGCTTTTGTTCTTGGTCGTTGATGGTCCACTGCCGACTAATGCGATACTGATGTATCTTAATATTAATGGTTCGGAGCTGAAGACAGCGGTTCTCCTCACTCCTCACGCTGTCCTGGCAGGGATGGACCCCACCATGAGGCCCAAGCTTGGGCACTGAAAGACTCTTTGTCACTTTCTCCCCTTCTCGCCCAGTACTAATGTCTGAGTTCCGGGAAAACATCTTCTGGATTGAGAGTGAATTTAAACATCGCTGCTTATTGGATCATAATTTTCTGCTTGAACAAAAATCAGGAGTGCCGTCCCGAGCCAAGGTGCCCCTCTCTGCCGCGGTTGGGAGCACTTAACCCCTTATACGTGAAACTTGGCTGAACCACGCACCCGCATTCCAAGTCGCCCTAACCCAGGGCACCTGCTGTGAAGTATTAAAGACAACACAGGCTGTCCTTGGCCTCAATGTTGGTGATGCCAGTCTCATTTTTTAAAAAATGCCTTGGTGGCTATTGAGGTTCAAATTAGGGATTGCACTTCTTCCCCCACGGCTGCTGGCCTGGCAAAGCCTAGGCAGTAAGTAGGTGCCACTGAAAAAAGACAATCCCCAGCTTCTACCTGTGCAGTTCAATCTGGCATTTCCATCCCCAGGGTGCTTCCAAATGCATTCAAGACTATATGCCTAGGCTCACAACCTCCCCCGCCCCCACCGGGTGCAGTGCAGCAGCCCTCACCAGGATAGGAGGAGAAGGACCAGTGTCCAGGGCTGAGTCCCTGTGCCCTGGGTTGTGTAGAAGTTCTGGAGAGCAGGGAAGCCGAGCAGAGCGAGATGCGCAGGGATGGGCTCTGGACGGAGCCAAGTTTCTGCCTTTTAAAGAATAAAACGTGCGCCTGCCTTCGGCCTCACCGGAAAGACAAACGCAAAAACAAAATTAAGCGGCCGGGCAACTTTCAGAAAAGGGGGGTTCAGACGAGAAAGCGGGTGCAAGGTCGAGTGTGCGCCCCGGGACGCAGGCGCGCTGGATTGCCGGTGCCACAGATGCTCTGTTGTTCATAAACTCGTTGTGTCAGGGCGGCACGACCGCGCGGCTCGTGCGGGATGCCTTTCTTCCTGGAAGGGAGGGCAAACAAACCAGTCTTTGGCAGCGCTCAACCTCCCGGTGGCATTCCGAAGCATGATGGTTTTCAATGTACATAAATGTATTTCGAAAACGCCAAAACAAGGACTCTGTTTGTTTGTTTTGGTGTAGGGAGGTTAGCAAAACCTTCCTCGCTTCTCTTTGATTGTGTCTCAGATTTACTGGTTTCTACTCGGCTACACCGCCCGGGCCACCCGCCGGCGCTCCCAGCAACCCTAGGTCCCGGTCTCCGCCGCAGCTCAGAGGAAGGCGAAGGCAGGATTTATCAACCCCCTCCCCAGGACCTCGGATTTCAGCTCTTTCTTTTCCCCCTGTATGTTCAGTTTGTTTTCTCAAGACCTAAGCAATTTTTAATGTACTCTATACTTCCCGCTTAATCCTCATCGTTTATTGTATAATTATAGTTTCAAAGTGATTATGTAATTAAAATCATGTTTCGTTGCAGCAGGACTTCAAACGGGCGGCAGACCCCCGCTCTGGCATTATTTTCTGGTGATGTAATAATTTCCCTGTGATATTTAAAATAAACACATTAGTGCAAGAATTCTAAACATGTCTGAAAGTATATAGTAGGCTTGATTGGCACGAGGCTGGGCTGTAAAGAAATGGTAAAACCTATCACTAGTTTAATATATTTCTATGCTCCCATGCAGGGTAAATTACAGGATAATGGGGCGCAGGCGATGGTAAGCTCTGTTTATATAATCCATTTCTTCACACGAGTTCCCATTGCTTTCCCTTCCCTTTGCTGTATGTGGTGGTTCTCTGATCCCCTGACCTCAGCCATGTGTTTTCACTTTTTCTTCTGATCTCAATTCCATGACCAGCGGGGAATAAAATACAAATTGAATAGTAACCATTCACAGGCCGCTCTTTTCAAACTGTTGTTAAAACCTCTTTGTCTTGTCTAGCGGTTGATAGATAAATGTGTTGTATTTCTCCTGACTTTTTTTTCCTTCTTCCTCTTTTTTTCTCCCCTTGGTCAAGGAAAAAAGTAACCCTCCTCAGCCCAATTATGCTCTTTAAAAATTAAAACCCACACCTCCTTTCAGACCTCTCCAGCGCTGCGTCCCGTTCTCCCCGGTTGGCCCATTGGTTGGGCGGCCGCAGAAAACGCGGAGGAGTCACCACGAGGGATAAAGAGGCGGCGGGAGCAGAACTCCGCTGGGGGAGGGAGCGGTGCCTCCCGTGTGAGGTCCACGCCATTGTCCTGCGGCCTGAAGGTTCATTTAGCATCGAACCTGTATCGCCTTAGATCTAGCGGAGCGCGCCGAAATGGGCTCCCAGGGCTAGGGGCCGCCCCTCCCAGAATCGCAGCAGGGCAGAGGGTGACGGATCCTGGAAGAGAGAAGTTATAGTGGACTGAAAAATAAACCTCCTCCTTCGCCCGCCTTTTCCTTTTCATGGTCAGACTTGCTTTGGGCGCGAGGTGGACAAGGGGCCGAGCTATTTTGCGGCTTTTCTCACAAATGAGAAATACAATGGTTTCTGATTTCTAGGTCTTGCCTTTCCCAGATCTGTCTCCCTTTTACCCCTCGGTTTCTCTTCGGGAACATAAAGGCAAAAGAAAATAATTGTAGAAATTTCTGTCCTGCGGCCTGCCCTCCTTTTCATCAGTTTCTTCGGGGTCAACGGCACGGCAGCGTCTCTGTTACTGCACTGCCCGGCAGCCGGGGGGCGGGGGGAGGGCGGGGGGATTGTGGGGCGAGAGACCCACTCACTAGTTCTGCATCTCCAAATTGCGAAGTGCACCCCACTTGGGGCTATTTTGAAGCAAGCTAACGCTGCCCTTCCCGGGAGGCCAGAGCGCTCTTGCAGCGCGGCTCGCCGCGCCCCGCCTTGGCGCGCACAGCCCCCTGGGCGCACGGCAGAGCCGGGTCTGCGCGCGGGGCGCAGCCGGCCCGCGGGGGCGCCTAGCGGCGGAGTGGGAAGCTCGCAGCCTCCAGCGCCCGCGCCGCCGGCCCGCTCGCGGCGCCTCGCTAGGGTTTCCAGGGAGGCGCAAACCCATCCGAAAACCTCGAGGCCGCTTGACAGCGCTCTTCGCCGCCAGCCCGCGTACCTGTAAGCTGAGCCCCGCTCACATGCTTCACATTAAACCTCCGTGCCCGATGCCTTTTCTCTTTTTTTCCTCCGAAAGGGTTCTTATAAACTTCCCTTCGTTTATTTAGCCTGGTTTTCATTGCTCCAGTTTTGCATGGGTTGTCTTTGTTTAGTTTATTAACCCACGGGGTTACTTTAACTAAACATTTGGGCTGAATACTTCGGGGTTGAATTTCAACGTTTTCTAACGAAATTACCGAGTTTTTTGAAGCCGCACAGAGAACGCTGTGTTGAGTTTATTAGTCAATTTAACAGAGTATAGGGGAGGGAGAAAGAATTTAGGACAGTCCGGGTTCGTACCCACTGGGGGCAGGCAGCTCGCGAACCCTCGGGGTTGGGGCTCTGGCAGCGCTCGCGGCGCGCGGGGATGGTCAGGGATGCTACAGGGAGGCGCGTGCCCGGAGCCCTGGGCCCCACTGCGCCCGCAGGTTCGGCTCCCCCGGGAGTGCGCCCGACTTGGCCGCGCCTCTCCGAATCCCGGCCTGGGTCGGGGCTCTGCGGAAACCACCCGTGCGTGCGGAACTGGGGCACCAGAGAAGGGGCGGGGCCCCGAGACCCAGTGTGCGTCTCCCGCGGGACCTCTGGGCGCTTTCTCCAGGTTCTCCCCCGCCGAGTGGGTTTGTTCAGTTCCCGCAGCCCAAAAGCTCTGCCTCCCCCACCCCACCCCCCTCGACGGGACGGTCAAGGAAAATGCGGTTGCAAGGAAATCTGTCAGAAAGATTGGGGACGAGTCGGTAACCGCCTGTGGTGGGTGAGAAGCAGGATAGCAGCTTCATCCTGGGGCTGGGGTGCGCTCCCAGCCCACCTGGAGACCGTGGAACTTTGTCCCAAGCCCAAGGAAGACCTGGGGGAGCTCAGGGAGTTGGACACACTGGGAGGTGCGACCCGTTCTCTGTAAAGTGGCCATTGGGACGGAGCTGTGCCGCCCCACCGCAAGCATGGCTTAAGGAAGCAGAAATGATGAAGAGGGGGATCCTAACACTGCTTCCCGGGTCGCTCGGAATTGGAGCAATGACAGGGATCTCTCTCCACAGCTTCTTTTCCCAACCTGTCACACCCTTTTTCATCCTGTGCCACATTTTGGCACAGCGATGCCCAGCTTAGAGGTAGCCTACTAAAACGCCCTTGACTCCTAGACTTCTTAGAGGAAACTAAGAACTTTGCTGTTTCTTGGGTGGAGGTAATGAAATGGAAGCCCCCAAACTGAAAAAACTTTCACTCTCTGTGGGAGGAGAGAGGAGGGGTGGAAGGGATTGAAACACTGAGGTTCCCTCACTCTTACCAGGCTCGGGAAGCATAGGTGAAAAACAGCTGGCCGTTATAGTGCCCTGGATCCCAACATTTGCAAATTTAATTCTGATAGGCAGTACATACACAAAGTTCAACATTCAAAAGATACAAATGGGTGTAATAGGAAAAGTCATCTCTCTCGGCCTCCCAGTTCACCTCCTCAGAGGCAACCACTGTTAATAGATTCTCTTGAATTGTTCTGGAAAAAAATTGCAAGCTTTTGCAAAAGGCCTACCCACTCCTTCCTTGCTCGGCTTCTATCCTCTGGCTCTCCTGTGCACGTCAGGACTGCTCCAAGTGTCTAGGAGAGCCACCCCCACTTGAGAAGTTGTTACTTGTCACATCCCTTATGCCTAGTCCTGCCCAGAATATCCACCTTGAGTTCTGCTAGGCTGTCAAACTCAGGATTTACTTGTCCTCTTTCCTTCACACAAAGAACCCCAGTCATCTCTCTCCCTGTTCTCCAAGTCCATGCTTTTCCTCTTCTACCGAATGATTTTCACCTTTTCTTTCCATTTCCTCTGCCACTACTGCAGGTCAGCCCCATATTCCTCCTCATTTGCATCACTGGGACAGTGTGCCAGCCAGCTTCCTGTTCTTTCATTCCTTGCCTCCAGCCCATCCAGCACTGCCACCACATCAATCATCTAAGGCTGACTTTGATGTCCCTTATCTGACCCAAAGCCTCCATGGCTTTCCACAGCCACTAAGTCACAAAGCTGCAGATTGTTGCTGGAGCAAGAGCTCATCAGATCCAGCAGATGGTCCTGTCTCAGCCTGGCTGGCTGAGACTTCTTTGGGATGACCTTAGCTCCCTTCCCTGCCCTCCCGCCAGCCCTCTCCTGTGAGCATTTGTCTGACCTTCTTCTCTAGAATCCTAATTCCTCCAGCTCTCCTGTCTCCAGACCCTTTCTCAAATCTTCGAAATATTTGGCAGACCCTTGTCCCATCTCCACTGGGCAGAATCCTTCAAGGCCTTGCTCAAACCCTACTCACTCTCCAGTTGTTTGAAATCATTCCTTTCTCTGTCTCTTGCGGTAATTTGTTTTCTTACCACTTATGTAGATGTGTTTAATAGTCATTGGAGTGTTTGTCCTAGTTCCTCTTCTAGATTATAGATTGTTAATTCCTAGCACATACAAAGCAAGCAATAATTTTTCCAGTTAATAATACTCTCTCGCTATTCCTCTTTTCTCTCCCTTCTCCCCCAAAGAAGAGAGAAAACTACAATAAACAGTAAAATACCTTTTGTTTTTCTTATATTAGCTGTTAGCATATTACAGTAAATCTCACTGAAGTTTAAATAATTTACAGGATTAACCCTTCTAGAATAATATGTATTTATTAAAGAGAACTGGTGAACATTCCCATTAGGCAGGGCAGACGGATGGGCTACACTGTTTGCAGCAGCAGAACAGTGAGTGAGTGGTAACTTAGGGCCCATTTCTGAAAGGTTGTAGAAGCCCCGTGAAGATGCTCTCACGTAAGAATGTGTAAATATTATAACTGAATTTCTGGAGTAGGATGACCGGCCAGATTAAATTCCACAGATGTTCCTCCTCGTGCCCTCTGCTCTGGAGGGGTAAGAGCACAGACTCCTGGGAGCAGAAGAAACATCTCTTCCAAGTCCCCTGATTCTTTTTGGTCAGTTGAACGCAGATTCCTGTTAGAACAGCTTCACGCCTCATGTCTGACCTGAGCCCATTGAGGTGCCAGAAAGTGGGGTAAGAAGCTTGAGCCCCCCTTTCCTCCTAGGAAAGACCTCTTGAGGAACCCTGATATAAAATGCAAAAGAAGTAAAAGTGTGTTGGCTCTGCCTATACATCCTTAAGCCTAACACCTTCCTTCGTCAGCCAGATTGCTGTCCTTAAGCCCCTTCTACAGCTGTCACTGCTATGAACAGTTTTAATACCTGACGGTCCTGCTTCCTATAGCGATTCTGTGAAGTATGCCCTTCCTCCACCCCACCCCCAGCACTGCAGGGGCATGGCAAAGGGTAATTCAATATTCAAACAAGTGTTTGCTCCCCACCGCTTACTATGCCAACCAAGCTGGTGCTGGGTTACAATGGTGAACAAGATAGACAAAGACCCTGCTCTGGGGCTTACCTTTTCTATCAGACGGACCACAGCCATGTATTTGGGACTGAGCCCCATGCTACCCAGCCTCAGCTGATGGAGAGAACACTGAGCTGAAACTCACACTTGGGCTCTCAAGTCCATCTGTGCTCCTTATGTCTCGAGAGTGATTTGCTCGTCCTCATGGATCAGTTTCTCACCTCCAGACTTGGAAGGTTTTGGCAGACTGACCAAATCAATGGGCATTCAAATCCTCTAAATGTGAAGTATTCATATGATTGGGTCTGGAAGTTTAATTGTGATTATAAAAGGAAATCTGATCAGTTCTGTGTAATAGCAAAAACAGACATACTTCTCTCTCCTGTTCTCCACCCCCAAGGAAAAAAAACAAACACCCTGGAAAGAATCTGAAGTTAAAATAAAAAGCAGCTGGCAATAGGCCCATCGTGTGTGATGATAATTAGACAAATGTTTTCCAAGTTTGGGAAGATCTTGCGAAGACAATGGTTGGTGGGGTGGTGGGGGGAGCTTAGGAAAGGGAATTTAGTAAAGCAGTGATTTCTGCCTGCCTGCAAAGGGTTTAGGTGGCACAGGATGTCACACAGTCTCCATTTGGGTACTTTTTATTATTTTTCATGCATCCTGGGAAACAGATCTTCAGCTAAGAAGGTAAAGAAAAACGTGAGGCTTTGATTTACAAAAATTAAAGCCATGACTAGGCTTTGGATCAAGGTTGTGTCCGGGGCCTGGAAAGCCTCATCCTTCATTGTCTCAAACCTTTCCTGCCCGGAGGAAAAAAGAGTTAAGAGTATTAAGCAAAAGCAGCTCTTCTGCCATCTGGGGCTCTGACTTGGTTGACCCTCTCCCAAGTTATTATAATCTGGAGTCTGGAATGGATATAGATCTGGTCAGGGTGACAGTGGCTGCCTTCTGCTTCTGGGTGGCTTGGGATCTTCTAAGCAGGCCTGGGTGGAGGCCCAGTGGGCTGCGGTAGAGAGACTGCAGTTACTAGGTAACCTGGCCAGCTCTGTGCAGAACTGGGGCCTCACTTTTCCTATCACCATCCTCCAGACAAATTTTATTCCTTAGAAATTATATTAGACATTTACACCTTAGTGAGAATATTAAGGCTAGGTGTTAATTCACCCCAGGTTATTTACATTTTAAACTTGGACTTGGATTGTAGAAGAAAGTAATTTATTCCCGTGTAAAGAATTTCGAGTATATGAACTTGTGGAGAAGGCTCTTGATGGCAAAGAGTGTTGAGAGAGAAATAGGAAACTCTACTAAACTAGAAGAGTGTAGGGCTGCGGAGAAAACTGGGGGAATGCCCTGGGCCTGAGCAAGAGAGAGGTAGCACCATGGAAAGCATGTGCGTTAGAGGCAGAGGGAAGATTAATGGTAGGGAGATTACTTTCCTTTAATAAACGGACTCATTTATTTACCATGAACTCTCAGATACTCTGACCTCTCCCCTTCATCCACCCTCAGGTTTTACCACAAGGGCATGCTGGCAACTGGCCCATCGGACCGTGACTACTCTATTCGGAACCGGCCTTGGAAGCACTCACAAACTAAGATGATTGCAAATTGTGTTAGATGCACGTAGAGTGCATTATGTCCCTGGGGTTTACTGGTTTGCATGTAAATAAAATAAAAAGCAGGTTTTTATTTTCTTTTTAATCAAGAAGTTTTTTCAAAATAAAAAACATTTTCTGAGTATAAAATGATACTTTTGCTGTGTGAAAATGCAAACAATTACAGAAAAGTATAAAGAAGAAAGTAATTAAAAAACCCCTCAAAATCTGACCCAAAGGTAAGCATTGTTAACATTTAGGAGAACCACTTCTTTGGATAGTTTTCCATGCATTTAGGTTTGATACCTACAACTTAACATAAATGGAATAAACTGTGACAGGGCCTGCACACCTTTTGTGCCCCATGTCAATAAGTATAGAACTGCATAATTTTTCCTTTTTTTTTTTTTTTTTTGGTGTATAACATACACACAGAAAAGCACACAAATCATATGTGTATAGTGTCACAAATTTTCAGGAAGTGAACACACCTATGTAACCAGTAGCCAGATTAAAAAACATAACATTTCGAACATCCCAGAAGCTTCTCTTCCTCCTTCCCAGTCACCACCCCTTTCCAAGGTAACTACTGTTCTGACTTCTACCGGCCTGGGATTAGCTTTGCCTGCTTTTGAACTTCATATAAGTGGAATCATATGGTATGATTTTTTTATTTCCTCTTTCCTTCAACATTCTGTTTGTGAGATGCATCTGTATACTTCTGAGTATTGTTTACCCACCCTCCTGGCTATGTGGCATTCTACTGCATGACGTAACCACGCTTTACTTATCCAGTCTGCTATGGATGGACATTTGGGTAGTTTTCAGTTCGGGCCTGCTGTGAACACGCTTTGGCATATTTTTCAGTGGGTATATATACACATTCCTGTTGGGTATATATATATACACAGGAGTGGGATTGCTGGGTCTTAGGGTAAGTGTATGTTTAGCTTTTGTAGATACTGCCAGATGTATTGTCATTTCTAATGGCTAGGCCACGGGGGGTTCCATTGTATTCATGCCCCACATTTACTTCTTTCTTTAACCAGACTCCTACTGATGGGCATTTACTTGTTTCCAAAGATTTCTATTAGAAACGACAAAGGGACTAAGTCAGTGGGAGGCTGAGAGATATACGACTCTCTCCTTGCTTAAATTAGGGCTCCGGCCTACCCAAGTTTGTGTAGCTTAGGTGACTTTCACCGGCCGTGTCATTATTCATGCAAGGAAGGATAATCAGCCTTCCTCATTGTCAGTGCACTATTTTCCCTGATTACAAAGAAGAAAACCAAGTCAGGATCCACCTCCAGAACTGGACACGTCCACTCGGTCTCCAGTTCTGTCCATCTGTGAAGACATGAGTATAACGTGCCCCCCCACCCCCCCCACCCCGCCATGCATAGTCTTCATTCCAAGGTGCTGACAGTGGCCCTCCCAGACTGAATCTCAACATTACCTGCACCAAACCTTGGTGAGGTGATCATTGAGCTGCAAGTCCCCAATCGCTATCAGTTACACTCAAGAATCATTATTTTTTAATATTTAATTTCTTTACAATAGTTAATACAGACACATGGTTCAAGAATCAAATGAAATGAAAAGGTATGCATTCGGACGTCTCACTCCCATCCCATGCCCACCTGCCCTCTTCCCCTGCCGCGGTGCATGAATACTTTCATTGGCATACCCTGTATCCCTTCAGGGTTCACACAAGTGTATTTTCTGTGTTCCATCCTTTTTATTCAAAAGGTAGCAGGAGACATGCACAGCTCTGCACCTGCTTTTTTGATGTCACTCTATGTCCTGCAGCCCTGTCCACGTCAGCGCACAAGTTGCAACATGGATTTGATGGTTCCGTGAGTGACAACACTGGGCCGAGAACTCAAAGGTATTTGAGCACACCCCCTGCTTTTCAGGCTTCCCCTTCATTAATGTTATTCCAGTTCCACATATGTACAGTCTCCTGGGAAACAACAGAAGCTGGGCCAGCCTTTCTCAAAGAAAGGAAAATGGATCCGTTTGGCTGTCTCCTCTCATTTTGATCTAGAAAAATGCTTTTGGGGGAGCACTTCCTTACACTGGCTTGAATTATCATCCAGATTGGTCATAAAAAGAGAGTTTGTGCCTGTTTTTGGCTTCATCAGTCATACCCTAGGCTCACTTCTTCAAACCACCTCCTTCCCTGAGCTGAAGGCCTATGTTTCCCACTGCGACTCCAACGTTACCACCAGAGGTTTCCTCCCAAGGGCTTTCTCTGTGCCCGATGCTGCTCCAGGCTTTTCAAATACAGCATGGTCAAGTAGACCAGGAAGTTTCTACTCTCCTGGGCTTCACAGTGCTGTAGAGGAGACATAGATCACCAGCAAAGGCACAAACAAGAAAACTTCAGGTAGTGCTGAGTGCCGTGATGAAAACAAGCATGAGGAGGAACAGGAGACTAGATGGCTACTTCAGGTGGGGTGATCAGGGGGGTCTCTCCGAAGAGATGACATTGAAAGTAAGCCAGCCATGGCGAGATCTGGGAGAAGACTATTCTTTCATTCAAATAGATGAGATGAGGGTGATGTGATTCAGAAACAAACTAAAGGTGGTTGGTGTGGCTGGAGCATATTGAGCATGTAGGAGTGTGAAACTCATCATATTTCCTTCCAACTGAACTTGACCCTCTCATTTCTCTGACCCTCTCACTGATGATATGAGTCTCCTGGAAGCCCCATCAGGAACCCTTGCAGCCCCCTGTGTCTGCTCCCTTCCTTTCAGCCCCACATCCAGCTAATCCAAAAGTCTCTCCCATCCATCCTTTTATATTTCCTCTGTCGCTACTGGATGCCAGCCCTCACTGCTTCCTACTCCTGTAGGTTATGCTAAACTGTAAAAAGAAATAAACCGTCAAAGTGATTGGAGCGAATGACAATTTGGCAGTAATTAAGTCCCAAAGTCTTAGTTTTGTTTTCATTACTTTTACATGGCTATGACCTAGGCCAAAAAAAAAATCTAAATCATTTCAAATAATCATTTTGGACTTCGTGTTCTGTTTGGAGCTGACTGTTTTAATAGAGGGAGGAGTGAAGGACAGGGAATAGGTAGCCCTCAGCCCTCCCAAGTCGGAAAGGACACATTTGTATTAAGTTGGGCGCCTGGGCTCGCATCACACTTTTCTTTTCGAATGATCCTTCATAAGTAGTTTGTAATGAGTGAGGTCAAGCAAGTTGCAGTGTTTTGTAGATTGTTTTTCTCATAGTAATTGCCTTCAGCGATTCTTTACACTCGGTGGGCACTCAACGGAGGTTTGTTGATTAGATTTTATTTGTTCATTCAGCAAATGTTTTATTGGGCACCAGCTGTGAGCCAATCACGGTCCAAAGGGTTGGGGATACACCAGTAAACAAAATATAGTAGATGAAGACCCTGCTTCAGGAGCTTCCTTTACAGAGGAGCACACATTTGTTAGAGACAGTGGGAGTAGTTGTAGTTCATTCCCTTCATAAGGGGATGATCCTAGGAAAGTGTTTTCTTTACTTCAGCTTTCTTGTATCTGTGAGAAAGTTTGATTAAAGCCTTTAGAAACCACTGATCTGACTCTAGACTCAGCCTTTATCAGCCACATGTCCCTGTTTCTCTTTTTGAGCACTGGTTTTATCATCTGAGAAACAGACATGAGAATACCTCACTAGAGGTATTGTGAGTATTAAATAAGTAGCATATATATAAAGTACTGTGTGTAGTATGCAGTAAGTGCTTAATAAATGACCACCATTGTTGTTATTACTACACGCTTTTTGAATATAATTGAAATGTATAAAGTATGGTTTCTGCCCCACTGGTGTTCAATATCTACTCAGAAGGCCAGACTAAAATGCAAGAAGTAATCACCAAACAGTACCCAAGAGGATATAATTAAGTGGCTTTGTAAATTGTAGGGTGTTAACTATAAATGCCATAGGAATTCAGAGGAGGAAAAGATGGATTTGAGCTGGTAGAGGGTTGGACTGGTGCCTGGCTTTGTAGAAGAGATATGAAGGAGGGTTCAGAGCCACCCCCCGCCACACGCACACACCATCCCCAGGCCCTGGGGATGGGGACCAGGCAGGAGTGAGAAGTTGGCTGGTTGGAAAGGTAGCATCCAGTCATAACAGGCATGGAAAGCCAGGCAGTGGAATTTAGACTCGGTATGTAGAGAGAGAATAGGCACCAGCCTTAAAACTCCCACTCAGGTCAGTCTAGGTCAAGGGAGGAGAGAATAAGCCTCTCCTTTATTCTGGGTCCTCAGTGAGGAGGGAAGGCTGGGGGTAGGGGCAACGGGAGGCTCTTAATTAGGGCTGGTGCCGGAAGATGTGGGAGACTCTGACAGCTCCCCACCACACTAATCAGGGATTAAATTGGCTGGCTTGTGAAAAGCACTTTAAAAATAAGCAGTTTGGTTTTTAATGTTAATTTCAGGGTATAATGTAACCTACAAGTTTTAGCCCACAAAGATGGCAATGTCCTATTTGGTTTGCCAGTTTGGTGCAGGATGTTATAAGAGTATTTGGCAGGGATATGGAGAGAATTGACACGAGCCTTTTGTGCATCTTCCCCACCTCTCTGCCACCTTTCTCACGAAGCTGGTGGTGACAGGGCTCAGGACATCGATACTGCTTCTACACTTCAGGGCCAACTTCACGGCTTGGCCAGAGGATTCTATGATCTCTGCTTTCTGCTCCCCGCTTTGTATACAAATGACCATCACAAACAGCATTCAGAAAGCATACAATCAGGCTTGCCCAATATAATCAAAAAGATTGTTCTTACTTAATGTTATTTAAATCTAGGAGACTAGAAGCATTTTTACTAACTTAACTTGGTAGCCTTCTTCAAACCAGGGGAAGGGGAAGGGCACAAAATAAGGGGAGGCAATCCCAGAGGGCTGATTTTATCCTAATGGCTGGAAACCTGAGTGGGCATCAAGGTGTAATAATCCAATTAAGATATCAGAGTTGGGAAATTGTGTTCCTACTTTTCAGATTAAAAAATGAAAGCAGAGAGCAATCAGATAATCTAGATTTACAATCAGAGAAGTAGACTTTTGAGATCCTTCAACACTACCTACCGGGCTGCACTCTGAGCAGTCATGGGTGGGATGATGATCTTGATCTAGTCAAGTGGTGAACATTAATTTCACCATCTTAGCCATTTCTAGGGGTCCAGCTCAGTACATTATGTACATTCACCTTGTGCATGCAATCTCCAAAATTATTTTGATCTTACAAAACTGAAACTCTGTACCCATTAAACGCTAACTCTCCATTTCCCTTCCCCTAGCTGCTGGCAACCACCGTTCTACTGTCTGTCTCCAAGTTTGACAACCACAGGCACCTCATGTAAGTCTTTCTGTGTCTGGCTTATTTCATTTCGCATAATGTCTTTAAGTCTCATCCATATTGAAGAATGTGCCAGAATGTCCTTCCTTTTTAAAACAATAATCCCACTGTATGTTTATACCACATTTTGTTTATCCTCTTATTCATCAATGGACAACAAGTGTTCAGTTATTTTTAAGGCCACTATTTTTTAATTTAATGTTTTGTATAGGCTACGTTACTCATGTGGTTCAAAATTCAAATTGCATTAAATAAACAAACAAACAAATAAATAGTGAGAGCTTCCCTCTGCTCTTGTCCCCCAGCTACCTAGTTCTTTTCTCCAAAAGCCACTGGTATGATCCATTTCTCGCAGATGCTTCCAGAGCTGTTTATACATAAATGCACTAATGGTAGCATATCATGCACGTTATTCTGCAACTTGCTTTTTTGACATTTCTTGGAGATGTTTACATGCATGGAAAGTATACACATGTGCATGCACACACATCTATATTTGCACAGGATTCTACTCCAGAACTTATTTGCTAAGTCCTCTACTGATAGACATTTAGGTTGTTTAAAATCTTTTAACAAGTTTTAAGCAATTAATAAGTAACATTGTGTTTGTCATTTTGCACAAATGTGTGCATGGTAAATCCTTAGAAGTGGAATTGCTTCAGCTAATATTTGTTTGTCAAAATGTGAGATTGTGACCACTGTTGCCAAATTGCCTCTCACAGGGGTGGTGTCCACTTCTACTCCCAACCTTGGCTTATATGTTAAATTGCTCCATTTTATTATTTTTTAATCCTCGTAGCTCAGACTTGAGAAATGTTTCAAGCTATGCAGTGAGCCCAGTGAAAAAAACATTCTTGTTCTCTTTCTCTCCTCTTCAATTTGGGCAACATTCAGGCTCAACATCTCTGGCTCGGATGATCTAAGTTCAGTTACGGAGCACATGGATGCTTTGGGGTGGTACTGGGCTCAGGAGCATTTCACTTGAGTGAACGTTCTTGTCCAATGACTGTTCCATGAATTCCGTGAAATGACTCAGTGGTCTGCACACAGCATCTCCAGAGCGGAAGTCCACATCACAAAACCCTCTCCACAAGCAGTTCTAATTGGCCACTTCAATTCTACAGCCTGTGGGCTCTTCCTCCAGGCCAGGGACCAGCCCTCCCTCACAACTGGACCCTCCAGGAAAGTCCACACATTGACAGCCCACTGGGCTCTTGCTGGGGGAAAGATCAACACCTAGTGGTTGACAAAACAATGGTTTTTTTGAAAGGCCATGTCAGGGAGAGTTGTTTTGAGTTCCCTGATTTGCTTTGTCAGCAAAGGATCTAAGTGCCATTCAGTATTGTCATAAACACAGAAGGCATAATGACAGAGTGGGGCTGGGGCCCTGACAATCCCTTCCAGCCATGCACATAGTAGGTGCTTAGTAGCTATTCCTCATGTATCTCACTCAGTCCTATAACCACTCTACCAAGTGCTTTGCCCATTTTGTCGTCAAAACTCAAGAGGGGCAAAGCAACTTAAACCAGACGACAGAGCTCACTGATGGGGGGGTCTGACTCTAGAGTTGGTGCCGAGAGAGCAAGTAGCTTTACTGAACTATAACTGACAAATAACACTGTAAGACTTGTTTAAGTTGGTGCCATATACACAACTCCATGTGCCTTCCTGTGGCAGCCTTTGCTTGTGCCGTGTCTCTCGCCCCAAGTGCCTCCATCACCAGCACCCCCTCCACCCCACGCCATCTGGAGCAGGCCCACCAGGAGGCCTGTGAGCAGCCTAGCAGAGCTTCTGGTCAGCTCAGGCCAGCTCCAGGCCCTCTGCTTCTGTCTCGTGCAAACTGCAAATCCCAGGAGCATTTGGAGCAGCTGCAAGAGGAGTGAGACAAAAGGAAAATCACACCCAGTGTTCACAGAGAATGTTGGATGTCCAAACTAAACTTTGGGTACTTCTTTCTATCTATCTGCCATTTCCCTAGCACCCTCCACCTCAGCCCCTGGCCCTGGCTCCTCCCAGTCACCCTTGAGGCATAGCAGACCTCTCTGAGCTCTGGGCTGCTCCCTCCTCCTCTGTGTTCCTATAGCAACCACCCTCACAACCGCTTAGAAAACTTTCCTTGTCTGTCAACAGACTGGGGAGCATCTTGAGGGCTATATCTGATATTGTTTGACATTCACCTTTGTAGCCCCAGCTCCTCACTCAGATGAGGTGTGTCCTAAAGTTTGTTGACCTGAACTGAGATCACTCACCTGATCCAACAGCATGTGGACAAGCACAGGAATCAAAGATGAAGCCAAAAGACAAGCGGGCTGGTGAATAGCAGAGTTGGGGGAATCACAACTTCTACCCTTCCAGAGGCATGGTTGCCCCATATCCATGGGAGGATAGTCTAGCTAAGAGGAATAGGGTCAGAGTAGATCATCCCTCAAGGTCCTGACCCAGGCCCTGCCTCTCCTGAGAAGTCCACCCTGCCTACTTCAACCCCACAGATGTCTTGCTTTCCTCTGACTCCAAAGTCCTCATACATGGCCTCATTCTTCCGGGATATGACCCTTGACATGTCTTATCTCTCCAGGTGACAATAGCGAACCCTCATAGAGCACAGTCATTTAACCCTCACAGTGAGCCTACACGGAAGGTACTATTTGTGTACCTTTTTCTAAGGCACAGAAAGGTTAAGTGAGTTGCCTAGAGTCACACAGTAAGTGGTAGAGCTCACAGTCAAACACAGGCAGTCTGGTTTCACAGGCTGTACTCAGTCATCCTAAGTGGAATGGAAGCCCCTTAAAGCCCCCATTTCCACCCCCTCCCCACAAACCTGTGGAGCCCAGCACAGTGGTAAGGATTTCAGGAACTTCCCCTAAAAAACAGTAGGTTGCCTCAGACTGCTGCCTCACAACTGCCACGAGCCTGGCTATGTTAGAGTTTAGGTGAGGGGCCACCTGGGCTTCAGAAAAATGTCAGATCTGATTACATCCCCTAATGGGTTTCATGGCCAAGGCCACTTCTGGGTATAGACCACCACTTTCTTTTCCTCACAGTCTCCCCTTTCCTGCAGCTCTGGGCACATTTATCCCCTGCCATGAGGGAAGATACCCAGCAGGCTCTTTTCCCCAGGAGTATTAGCGTGTGTGCTTGTTCTCCAGTAATGGCACAGTCGAAGCTGTACCAGCTGGAGGTTTACTAACCCGGAAAGCCCTTGAATCAGGCTGTTCCCATATCACCTTCAGTCTAGACAGTGGACACCAGAAACTGAGGCTGACAGAGCAGGCAGGTTTTAGGGGTTGAGGTGTCTGTCCTGGGGTTGCTGAGGAAGTAGAAGCTACTGATGTCACTGCCTTAGCTGGGGGAATCAGATCTTTAGCTTCACAAACAAATGGGAATTTACACAGTAAATTACTGCCCTTCCATTCACTTATAGTTCTTAGGAGGAAGAGAGAGACAAAGAGAGAGAGAGATGGACTTCCTGGGGCCACATGAATTAAGTCTTGGCTAGCAGGAATTTCTGCCCCTCTTGGTCCCCCAAGGTGTAGCTTTCCTCTCAGGGCCAGGCCTTTGGGGTCTGATTTGCATTAAGCGCAGAGTTAGTGCTGGGAGTGTTTTGATTCTCATCTGGAAGTGGGTCGTGGCATTCTACTTCCATGCAGGCAAAAGCCAGCCCCAAACGCCACACAGAGACACACCAAGGTTCTCAATTAGCCATTTACTACTGGCCCTGGCCCATCACTTCTGCACACCCCACCCCCTCCGAAATTGAATCAGAGTGATTTATAGCAGGTTAGAAGGAAGGAGGCTGCTTTTAGTTATTTCACTCCATGTGCCTCCTGCAGGGTGGCCAGCTGGTGAAACACCCGTGTGGGCTGCTCAGGTTTTCACACTGATTTGCAAAGGCTCCCACTGATGCAAATGTCATAGCTGGTCTGGTATTCAGAGTTTAAATTCCTTGACTCGGGTCACCTATTTTGTGTGAACCTCACCTGATGACAGTCTGCACAGAATGAGTAAGTATGAACTCTGATTCTAAAATTACGTGACAGATCTTCAAACAAAGAAACCCAAATTTGCCATTTGCAATGGTCACCTGTGAGGTTGACACTGATAGTTTTTTCACTCAGAAGAGTTTTGGAATCTCTGGAACTCTAGAACTTAGAGTACCTTCTTTTGCACACCTGAAGAATAGCAAAGGTTTAGGGTTTTTTGTTTGTTAGTTTGCTTGTTTTCTATCCTCGCCTGAGGATATGCTTAGAGAGAGGGAGAGAAAGAGAAAGAGAGAAAAGAGAAACACCGATGTGAGAGAAACATCAATGTGTTGCTTCCTGCGTGGGCCCAGAATGGGGATGGAACTCACAACCCACGCACGTGCCCTGACCAGGAGGCGAACCCACGACCTTTCGACATACAGAACAATGCTCTAACCAGCTGAGCCATCCGGCTAGGGCAAGATGTAGGTTTTTAAAAGTGGATTTAACTTTTGGAAACTTTCCAGAATAATTCGGAGCCCAGTCTGGTGAATCCGGCCAGTAATCAGCTTAGGGAATACTACTTGAGACCTGAAACCAAAAAACATGATTATCAAGTGAGGTGTCTAATGTTCCTCCTGGACCAGCCCTGAAGGCCTCAGAAAAACATAGAGCTCTTTCAGGCAGTTGGAGCTTCCCAAGGTCTTGCCAACTTTGAGGGACAGCATTTACTTGGCTAAATAGGTTATGAATTGCCTGGTGTTTTTTTAATCAGCCTTATTACTTAAAATATATGTATGTAAACACTCCTCCTTTTAAACCACCATGTGATTTTGTTGGCGTAAAAGCTTATTAACTAGCACTGTTTTTTCTGTATTTATCATAGGCCATTAATTTATTTCAATAGACCTACCATTGCTCCTGAGTTTTCCTTGGCAGCAGTCCAGTTCCTGAATGTACTGTTGAGCAAGGAGCAAGTAGTTTATCATAACAACGGGCTGGGATTTTTGCTGAGGAAAGCGGAGGGAGGTCGCATCTGCCCTGCCTTGCCAGGCCAGCTGGGTCACAGACAAGGGGCAGAATTTGCTTTGGGCTCTTTTTCCATCCAGTGCAGCCCTTCAGGTGAGGTCATCCCATGTCACTCAGCTCATTCACTGTGATTTCCTGAGCCCTAAACCTGAACCTGACATTGGGCTTGGCACCGGAGAAGGTTTGAAGAGAGCATGAGGAGAATCTCACCCTCAAGTGAGAGAGAAGACATGGCCAGTACTACGAAAGAGGGAAAGCCCCGACGGCAGGAACAGAAAAGGGGACCCTGAGGGAGATGACATCTGAGAGGCAGTCTGCAGAGGGTGGCGTTGGCAGAGTGGCCAGAGCCTGGGCTGGTGCAGAAATAGCAGCCACCCACCCTTCCTCAGGGAGCCGAGTTCCCAGCCGAGCCCTGACAGCTGGCCCTGCTCTACGTATGGGGTTACAGCATTAGGTGAGGAGTTAATCACAGACATGAATCAGCCTTGTTTTTTCCTTCTCAGCCCGGCTCCCTGAGCTCTGCAGGGGAGTGGGCAGGGCCCCTCGCTGGATGTACAGGAAATCATACTGGGGGGAAACATGAAGCCAGCTATTTCTCACTGGGGCCAAGCTGTTACCTATGTTTTGACATTACAGGGGAATTTACTACATGACATGGGAAGAGAACCCCCTCAGTATGGCAGGCAGGAAGAACAGCCAATGCGTGGGCCAACGGGCTTGCTGGGCTTCACCCAGGCTGTAACTGCTGAGCGGTTTTTCATTGCTGGGAGCCCCATCCCTGCCCCAACTCTGTAGCTCCCCTGGACTGAGCTGTGGCTAGGTCAGAACCCCTTCTTTGCGAAGGTTTCTGTTCTCTCTCCTTTCTCCCAGCTCAGATGGCCAGTTTTGTTAGAAAACCCACTTCTCATCCAACCAGCAGGACTGGCTCAGAGCGGGAGGTTCCGCCAAAACCCTTCCCTCCCTAACCCTTTTCTGGAACGTCTGACGCTCTCAGCTACCTTTGCGCTCCCTCACAGCCTTACTACTTCAGCTCTAGAGCGTCCCACTTACCACCTCCTATTTGCGGGGTGGCTGTCACTTGTACCACTGCTCTGGAAGCCCCTCACCCTCTGCTTTCAGATTTGATAGCCACCGCCCCTCTGTCTGGAGGCTGACCCGATGGGACAGCCAGTCACTGAATGCTGTGCTTGGCTCAGAGTCATGCCCTCACAGAATATTTTCCTCCCTTCCGAATTCTGGCTGCAGAGTCCTCAGCTGCCAGCAGTTCCTTCAAAGAGAAGGACTCAGTGTCCTCAGAGGAAAGTAACCCTCATCGGGATCTTAGTACATCTCAGTAGGTAGCCAGGATTGCAAACTCTTTCATTTCTTTGTTTCTTTTGTTTTCTTTAACCATTAAAATTACTGCATGCAAGTAATTAATTAGAAAACTCTAGTGACTGTTGACTTCATAGGTCTTTGCATAAGCCTACAAACATTCAAGAAATTCCATTTAGCTCTGGGTTTGAATGTCACGTCTATATATGTAGCCAAAGAAGTCTGATTCTTTTTTTTTTTTTTGCCCCAGGAAAGGTTCATCTGGGAAACAGGCGGTAGGGAGTGCTAGAACCAACTGACTTCCTTACGATTAAAACCTGAAGCAGTCCTGACTGCTGTGTCTCAGTGGGTTGGAGCGTCACCCCGTAAACCGGTCACGGGTTCAGTTCTCTGTCAGGGCACATGCTTAGGTGGGCGCGTACAGGAGTGACCGACCGATGTATCTCTCTCACATCAATGTTTCTCGCCCTCTCTCTCTCCTTCCCTTTCCCTTTCTCTAAAAAATCAGTAAGTATGTCCTTGGATGATGATTTAAAAAAAATCAAAGCAAGTCAACCCAGAGGCTGGAGTTGAAACACAGGGGACTTGGGCAGTTTGACCCAGAAGGAAGAGCTCACAAGGGGAGGAGGGTGGGCCAGGGCGCAGTGAGTAGGAGAGTACACGGGAAAGGCATGAGAAAGCCCCAAGGAGCCGTTCTCCCTTCCTGAAGAATAGAGCTGAGCAGGAAAGGGTCAGGATAACGCATGGGACCAGACATCAACGTGTCCTTTCAGCCTGGACAAACACACACTAGAGGTTATGCACACACGATACCCTCAGAGTCAAAATCACTTGTTACCAACAAAGCCCATACTCACACCTGGGCAAAGGCAGAAAGATCACACACCGACACACTCACACACACTCACCTGAGGTGTGGACAAACAAGCATGCCGTCCAAAGCTGTCACCTTTATCTGTAACAGACTGCAGGGGTCTTCTCTCAGGCCTCTCCTGGTGTCTTTCAAAGCTAATTGTTTTCTCAGATCTCTGTGCTGACTTTCAACACAACTGAACCCAGGAGCAGACCAGCTCCGGCAGGATTTGTGGGGACTGTGAGGTTGGCATTCTTCAGAGGGAGGAGGCGTGGCGCCCAGGGGACCAGGTGCAGGGGCAGAGGGGGGGGTGCGGGGGCGGGGGGAGGGTAGTGTGGGCGGCAGGCTGTGGGCCTGGGGAAAGTTGGGAGTGAGCACCAGCACTTTGGAAATCTCTGTTCCCTGACAAATGTAAGGCCAATCTCAGGAACTCAAATCACAGAAAGTCCCGTGGAAGCTGGCAGCCTGGTGCTGGGGCTACCTCAGCCTGGGACGCGATGGCACACTGGGTGATGGTAGCAAATGAGGAGATTCAACAGTTAGGAGTTTCTAGTCTTCATAGAAGACTTGCAAACAAACCCCTGGGAAATTGAGGTCATGCTAGATTCTTCAAAAACCGTGCAGCTTGGTCAACTTCTAACCCAAATTCTTATTCCTGCCCACCTGAAAGCCCCCAGAAGAGTCACCTGAATGAAGCCCTCCTGCCTCAGGTACAGCAGTTTTAAACTATTTAACCACCGGTGAGTTCCAGGCCTGTTGTAACTCTCTTTCTGGGTAAATGAAGGAGATTTGGGGAGAAATGTATTAGATTTCGCTCGTACTGATTCAAGTGAAAAAATTAGCCCTTTCATTCCATAGGATGGGTAGGAAGAAATGGACATTTATATTCAGAAATTGGAAATAACTTTAGTGAATTTTTCAGCCAGTTTTTTAAATACTTCCTACTGAGACACCAAGGATGCTTTCTGCTTCTTTAGACATAACACACATTTCATTGGCCCTCGTGGAAAGTGAACAGGATACACAGACCCCCCCAGTGGAAGGACTGGTGGTGAACGGAGCCAGTGTTCTGATGACTCCTGCTCACGGACGGAGGGACTGCAGTGCTGGACACAGTGCCTGCTGGTGGCTTCCATGACCATCCGTCCTGCCTCTCCAGCAACTGCTCAGGAGCAGGAGAGCAACAGGTCACACGGGAGGAGGCAGAGGCCTTTCTGGAGGAGCCAAGTGCTTAACTACCAAGGGAGTGGCTGCTGCCAGTAACCCAAGGGAGATCTCTGAATTGAAAAAAATGTTGCCAAATGTTCAGTACAAAAGCAATCCACTAATGGCCTACAACCCAACCCCCAGAAGGCCCAGCACCTTTTTAGATGCATGAATTACAGCCCGAACAGCATGGAGTTCTGTCCTCATCCAAAATTTATAACACAATCAATCCATTCACTGTGTATCCCCATTTGGAAGAGACTCTTAGTGTATTTAAATGCTGATGAGACGGAACTAGAGAAAGAGAAGCTGAAGATACTGGAAAGAAAGAGGATGATCAATGGAGAGAAAATTCCTGGAGGCAAGAAGCTGGAATCCAGAAAACAAGCCCAGGATTGGTCATAAATGGGGAGTCGGGTGTGGGGGGGCATTGGTTGGGGAAAGGCAGCTTCTCTTACTGTCTCAGGAGGAGAGGTGAAAATCACGGGCCCAGCTGCAATTGGGTTTCTAGGTCTGGTGGTGGAAGTGAAGGAGTTTGATCCTGCTCACCATCACAACCAATTCTGCACATTAGACGCAAGTTGTCCTATATCACCTGAGTATTTCTGAAAGTGCAAAGCTTTATGGAATGAGCTGGACAAGGGGGAAAGGGAATAATGGTTAGAAGTCAGGGTTCTGAAAGCAGCAAAGTTGTACAACAGAATTCCCTGCATGTGTATGGTGTGGTTTTTTCCTCCCTAAACTTTTTGCTTTGGAGTTCTTAGAGTTCATCAGAAAAGCTGGCAAACATCCTGGGGATGCCATCTTGTAGAGCACCCAGAGAAGACAGGCCCTGCAGGTTCTGGGGGCCAAGCCCCCAGTCCAGGAAAACCTTGAGAGGCCATGGAGGAGCAATTAGCCTGGGCCTGGGAGGGGTGCCTGGTGCTCAGCCAAGAAAGATGCCAGGGGGAGCTGCTGCATAGCAGATACTGTGTGAAATCCCTTCAATGTGCCCAGAGGATGCCTTTCCTCTATCGATTTAAAAATGAGGTAGTACATACCCAGCTGGTTTCAAATTAGAGTTCCTTGTACTTGGGATCTGTTTTTACAATGCTCCTGGCACAGAGTAGCC
This sequence comes from Macrotus californicus, assembly GCA_007922815.1. Classification (NCBI taxonomy): domain Eukaryota; kingdom Metazoa; phylum Chordata; class Mammalia; order Chiroptera; family Phyllostomidae; genus Macrotus; species Macrotus californicus. The sequence continues at coordinate 29,090 of VMDR010005372.1, forward strand.
ACACAATGAAGACTCACTGAATGAGTAAATACATGACTATCTACAGGACCAGAAATTGCCTACAGAGGATAAATGGGAAAATAAGAAATCAGAAGAAATCCACTGAAGCAATTTCTACATCCTCTTCAACCCTTAGGGATTAAAACATTAATTTTACATTTGAATTAAGGATTTTAAATCCTACCACCCACCCACTGTTAACAGCTTCTTTATATAGCCTTTCAGATATTTTTTCTATGCATGCGTTCTTTTCTTCCTCCAACTTTACAGAAATGGAACACGCCCCCCTAAGACATGTATAGCACATCTTATACTGTGAGCTGCTTTTTTCTCTTAGCAGTGCCTGATAGATATCTTTCTCCAATGTCAGTAGATGCCATGTTAGTCCAATTTGAGACAGTGATAGTGGACGCCATGGGTAGACATAAGATAGTCATGCAAGGGAATGTGGGATGCTAAGAGGAGACCCTGGGGGACATCTACATTTAAGGGACAGGCAGAAGAAAAGGGACCAGGAGAGACTAGAAAGTGAGCCAAAATAATCACGGGAAGGTAAGAGAAGTCATATCACAGAAGAAAGGAAGGAGAAAATTTCAGGGAGGTAGGAGCCAATGGCCCACACTCCCAGGAGGTTCAGGAAGTTGAGGGCTGAGAAGTAAAATTTGGTTCAGCAAAAGGGAAGTTACTCACTGTGTACTTTCCCACTGCCCCAGTTATGTTGTGAAATGAGAAAAGAGTCTTGTTCTATGTACCACCTGGACTGACCATTCCTTGGCCTAAAGTGATGGTATAAAGATTGTGTTTTAAAAGGGAGTTGGTTAGAATTGCACTTAGCTGCATTTAACAGAACCCCAAATAAAAAGTCTTAACTAAATGGGTTGTATTTTGCTCAGCAGAGAAAAAGCTTTGCGGTGGGAAGTCAAGGGCTGTTACAACTGTTCGAGGGAGTCATTAAGGACCCACAAGGATCCACATTGCTTTTAGTGGCTTATTATTCTTCATGTGAGAATTTTATCCTCATGGTTGCAAGGTGACTACCCTGCCTCCAGCAATCATGCTTGCATTCCAACCAAGACTCAGACAGAAAAAGGGTCATGCAAATTCCCATATTGTCTGAAACTATAGGATTTAATCAGAAGCCCCACCCTGTAGACTTTACTCACATGTCATTGGACAGACTGGGTGGCATGGCTGTTCCCATGTATAGGAGAGCCTGAGGATGTGAGTATTTTCACCTGAGCACATTGCCAACCTTTTCTTCTCACAGGGAGTAAGGGAATAGATACTGGGGAAGCAACCAGCAGTATCTCTCGTGGGGTGATTATGTGAGAAAGGTTAGGCCTGAACATAACAGCTTGCAGCCTTCTTAGCTTTATTACTTTTCTTTGTGGGGGACAAACACTAAAGCAACCCATTTGATTCTAATTCTCACAGAAAGTAAAGAATAAATCACAGTCCTGGGCCTGTTTTCCTCATGAAGTGGGGCAGTTAGAAGGATCAGTGTCAGCTAAACCTCTGTGTTCCAGCTCTTTTGGTTTTCCTGACAAGGCTCTCATATATTTTTTTTAAAAAATTAAGCTCCACCTTGCAAAAATAGATGGAAAAATCCAAGCACAGCAAGTTGCTAGGAGACCTGAGGGGTTTTGCTGGGTGAGATGTTTGGGGCGAGCCTGACTGAATTTCTCTCGCAGGATGACAGGCACACCAGCAACCCGTTTCATCTCCGACGTTTGCGGAGGTGGGCAGAGTCTCAGCTCACGCAGCGCGACCTACCCCATCACCACGTTCTGCAGGAAGAGCTGCTGCCAGTTCTCAGAGGCAAAAAGAGACTCCAGGCTGCTGAGGTCAAAGAGAGATTTTACGACCCTTCTTCATCAAGCAGTCACCCTGCTAGAGCAGTTCCATTTTCTCCAAGAACCTTCTGCCCTCACCCTGTTAAGGCTTCCTCTCCAGGGTGCTCGTCCCAAAACAGCGTGCTCCTAGGAGAAAGGATTTGAGAGGCAGCCTGCAGTATTTGAGGCGATCTGCACATGCCTAGATAGATTTCCTTTTCCTCCAGGCCCCCCTCCCCCCATTTCTCTGCCTGTCTCCCTGCCCCCCACATTGCTAGAATAATATCTTTGTTAGCTAAATTGAGCCCATGCCAGATGCAGTTCATCTAAGTGAGCAAGTGCTTTCTGGGACTAGGCCTATGAAAGAAAAGCTGAGTGAACGTGCCAACCCCTGGCTGCTGAAAGGAAAACTGTCTTATTTTAAGAGGACTGCGTGTGCCAGCCCATGGTCAGACACCATGAAGGGGCAGAATCACTCAGCAGATCTTCACTCCCGCCCAGCTCTCCCTGGCCGGCACCCTCCAGCTGAAGATGAGAGATGGCTCTGGGGAAATTCCACTCTAATTCATTTAAGCAGAATAAACAGGGCTCCCGCTCTGAAAGATTCGGCCCTTGGCAAAAGGCACTTGGAATCTGTGCCGGGACACAGATGTCTACGTGAAACATAGAAGAAAATCTCCGAGTCAGGCGACACGAGAGGCAGCCACTCTGACACCGAGAAGCCACGGAACCTGAGTAAGTGACTTCACTTTCTCATCTTGATCTCACATCTGTAAAGTGACTGCTGTGCTTCATGGAGCCCTGAGGGCTGCAAAAGTTTTTAGAGTTTCCACAGACACTTGATTTAAATTGCATTAACATGTTTTTCCAATTGTATAAAAAATAGAAAACAATCAAATATTACATATGCCAAATTTTAACACACTGAAGGCAGCTGACGTTTTTAACCTCGGATATGGTATATCTTAAACACACACTGTTCCATGTGCAGCTACTTGTCCAAATGAGGATTTTTTTTTTTGCCTCAATATTTTGCAACCAACCATTTCAGAAATAAACTGGGCGCAGAGGCAGACCTGACTGCCTTTATCCATCTAATTTCAATTTGGGGGATCGAAATAGCTTTATTATACTCATTGTTTAACCTATAATTTAACTTCATTTTAACTTCAAAATGCTTTTTTCACACTAGTAAGATAATTCTTTGTCTCATTTTCCATGTAGGTGTTCTAATACAGTTATTTTACTGAACAGTTTGAAAATCATTAGGGCAGAGATTGCTAAGGGGCCTCAGATATCACTTTGTAAGTTTTGGTGACTGAGTGCCCTACCGTGGGTCAGGCAGTCACCGAAGCAGGATTCCACAGGGAATGGGCAACAGTGAGCAGAGGGGGCTTTATAGAGGGGCGACAGTTCCTGGAACGTTGCACCTGTCAAGTGCTTAATAAATATTTGTTGAGTGTCAGAGCCAAGCCTTGGAGGGGGGTATGGGTTAGTTCTAGATTGCTGGAGACTCGGGAACCCACAAATGGGCAAAGACAAGGATGTAGCATTGCCAGATAACGAGCACTTCAGACTGGTTGCTGCAAGGTGGTTACGGGGCAGGGGGCCCAGTGAGAGAAAAGAACAGAAATGCTGGGACTTGCAGGAGAAATCCTCCCGCTGGAAAATCTTGGTCCCTAAACCTTGCTGATGGTTTCAGAAAATCGACTGTTTAGGACCGTGGCAGAGGTGCTGCCTGTTTGGCTGGGAGAGTCTTGTCACCTGCTGCTGGGGAGTTTGCTTGCCTTTCTCTGGGAACTGGAAGGGGCAAGAATAATCTCCCATTACTGCCCCTTCATTCACATAGCTGTCAGTTGAGACACGGATGGGCACCCTGTGTAGGAATCAACTGGAGAGCTTGGAAACACAGATTCCTGGGCTCCTGGTTCAGTAGGTTTAGTGTGAGGCCTGAGAATGTTCATTGCTCACAAGCTTTCAAGTGAGACTGAGGCTGCTGGTCCCTGAACAACATTTAGAAGCACTGACTTAAATGGTGATGAGACACATCCTCAGCACCACGCAGGGCGCTGCAGAAGACAAGAAGAGGAACTCCTTGACAGAATAAATGGAGCAGAACGCCTTCCTTCGTGACCAGTGGATGGCAGAGGCTGAAGAGAAAGCTCTGATAAAGCTCTGAAGAGAAAGCTCCACAGGACGGAGGCGGGAAATCCCAGGACACAGAGACTTAGGGCAGGTCCCAGCCTCTGACCTATATTCTACACGATTGTCTATGTCAGAGACAAAATGAAGATGAAAAGCAAGGTCAGGTCAAGAGCAAAAGCCCTTGTGAAATGAGCGTGAGAAGTGAGGGAGAAACGACGCGCGCTCAGAAAGCATTCCCAAAGGTGGGCTAATAGGACGAGATTATCTGAGCGTGTGATGGGGCACTTTCTTGAAAGTTCATTGAGAGGAGGCGTCCGTGTGATGCTAAGGGCAAGCCCTACCCAGCAGCTGCAGACAGAGCCAGAACAACCTGTCCCTTCACTGACCACTTAACTACTCTCCATTTTCTTTACACGTCTCCTGTTCCCACAGTGAACATCTTTCTTTGGCCAGAGAGATGCCATGGTGTGCCCTTGTCCCCATCACTGGTTTCAAAGCTGTGCTATGACTCAACAGGCTCTCATAAACAGCTGCCATCCTTTGATGTAGCGGCCGAGGATGTAAGGGCCCAGGACTGAGCCCCGCCAACGTGGTGGTGAACGTAGCTCTGCTATTTTCAAGTTTGCTGTTGTGACCCCATACGAAACCTTTCAGAAGAGACAGACAGATGTCCAACAGTGTGAGGTGTTGTGTGTGATGGCTTCGTTTGGGGAAATTCTGTGATTCACTTATATAAACTTATTACAGTATTTTTCTTTCTTTCATAATTTAGCTGCAGGCATTAATTAAAGCATCAGAGAATGTATTTTGACCTATAAAATCTTCAGAACCTGCCAAAGCAAAAGGACAAACTTTTGAGCATTTGGAACTTTAAGAATGCATTTTTTTTTAAACGACCATATTGGAATGAAACATTTTTCCTTAGCAAAGTTAGATCCCAAAAAGGAAAACAAAAACTAAGACATAAACCAAGTTGCTTTCAAGAATTATCCTGTGGCCAGGTTATTTATTTTACTTGGAAGAAGAACCAACCTAGAATATATTTGTGCTGAGTGATCCATATTTACATGTGATACAGATAGTCTTCAACATAAAAAAAAATTACGAAGCTTATTTTAAAGTCAGTGTTAAGAGCTAAGAATATAGTTTCTCATAGAAAAAGTCATTTTACACCGTGGGAAGAGTGCCAGGATGGGTGCACCCCGGGCTGCACAGCCCGTGATTAGGCTGAACAATTCGGTAAAGGGTGCTCGCCTGAGTAATGGAGCCTGATCTTTCTAACAGGGACTATGGGGAAAGGGTTCGCTAGACAGGGGGAGCACACACCCCCTTTCCTGGCTGCCTGAGTGTTGAAATTGAGCTGTTTTATTTTTTCAAATGAATGTTTTTTTGAGCATTTTATGCCAGACATTCTGCTGGGCCAAGGGATGTAATGAACAAGACTGAAAGATCCCTGCCCTCAGGGAGCGAATATTATAGTGGGAAGGATAGATGATTTAATAAAGATTTACAAGTCAGAGGGAGCTTCCAAAATCATAGAAATGCCTGACTCAGACTTGATGTTTTAAGGAAGTCTTCCCAGAAGAAACGACAGCTAACCTTACACCTAGAGGTTGAATAACAGCCAGATGAAGGGGGCAGAGGGTCACAGGGAAGAGGAACATTCTCCAAGCAGAGGACTCTGCACAGAAAAAGTCCCCAGGACACCAGACATCAGGCTGGCGGGGTGGGGGAGAATGTGATGGGTTCTGTTTTGAAAATGTTGATTGACACGTTTATGAGACATAATTTGTGCTGCAGACAGTTGGGTATGGGGCATGCAGCTCAGGAGGCTGGTCTCAACATGGGAGTCATCAGTGTGTGGCTAGTGAGAGGGGACCAAGTCGTCCAGGGAGATTAAGACCAAAGAAGCCAAGGAAAAGAGTCAAGAGAGCAGAAAGAGGTCACCAGAGTCAAGGGCTTTGGAGAGGTCATGTAAGCCAAGAACTGAAGTGTTCATTGCGTTTTGTCACAATGTCGGTGGTGATTGGGGCAAGAGCAGTTTTGTAGGGAGAGGGTGAGCAGAAGACAAAGGGACAGTTGAGAAGCGAGTGGAAGATGAGCACCCCGGAAGTAAGCGGTGCAGGCAGCTCTTCCTGGAAGTCTGCTGAGAGAGCGCAAAGCTGGAGTGGAGTGTGGGTTTAGGAGACTATTTTTTTGGTTTGTTTAGGTGGCTAAACATTAAAGGAGCCAGGGAGAGAGGTTGAAGATGCTGGAGACAGAGAGGGAAGAAGCTGAAGTGAGGTTGCTGGGAAGTGGGTGGGGTCCAGCAGGCAGAGGACTTAGCCCCTGGGGATAGGGCAGTGAAACAGGGAGGAGGGGCGGGTTGCAGGCAGAATTGATGGAGTTGGTGGAGGGAAGCCAAGTAAGAGGGAGGCAGGAGATGAGAGACGTGAGGAGAATGGAGGGCTGCTGCCCTGTGTGGCTCCTCAGGTACCTTTGTGCCCCTCTTTCTGCAGCCCCCCAGGGCCAAAGGGACACCTGCTGCTTAATCTTCAAGCTGCATCCTTCCATCCCTACCTGCCACTTAGATCATCAAAATGTCCCCCTCTCATTCTAGCTGACTGGATATTAGAAGGAAAGCAATCTGAGCAAACCAGTTTATGCTCAGGTCTGAAGGATTGATGGCGCAAAACCAATTCAAGGCATTTGCATTTCTGTGGAAAGGATCTTACTCTCCTATAACCTCTACTTCAAGGATTTTCAAGTAGAAGAACAGATGGGAGTGAATAGCTTCAGTCATCTTGTGGGCCAGGATGACTATCTGGGGTCTGCCTCCAAGGGTACCCTTTATCCACAAAGTGATCCAAAGGACAAGTGCCAAGGAAACAGAAACCTCTACAGAGGAGACATTGTGCAGCCAACTTCGACTTCGTAGCATGGATGGAACCAGATGCCCCCAGCAAACTTCTGCAGGCTCTCTCAGCTCTAGCTCTCCCAGGTGGCAGAAAAACCCAGAATCTAGAGATCACAGCTCCTGAAACAACCCGTAGAATGCAAATCGGCAGCCAGGGTGAGCCTGACCTGCACAGGCACACCAGCCTCCTGTGTTAAGCTCACAATAGGTAGTGCACATAAGGTATAAAGCAAACACCATTGACAACTGGCACTGACCTTGCAGACGGTGTCCACTGCAGGGAATGGTAACAACTTGCAATAGGTCAGCACTAAAGAACACTTTATTCGGGGGCATTGGAACTGTTAAAATATGTTTAGGTTGGAAAAGTCGTTAACCCCATTTGTATGCAGTATACAAAACGTGTGGGAGTACACGGGTGCGCCCCGGTCCTCTGGGCGCGGCTGCTCCAGCCTACATAGAAACTCCACCTTTAACAACCCTGAGGTCTACCAGCTGAGAAGGTCAGACTGGAAGCTAAAGGTCATTGCATTTTGAATCAGAAAATTGTTTAAAAAATATTTTATTATTTTTTTTGGATTTTTTTTTATGTTAAAGAAAAGCAGGCTCATTGTTAGGAGTTTAGAAAACACTAAAGGCCCAAAAACAAAACAAAATGTTACCTGTAATCCGAATTCCCAGAGATAATCACCAGAGTCTATTTTGATCCATTTTATTTTAGTCCTTGACTTCGGTCTCTCTGTCTCTCTCTCCCGCTAAGGATCATATCCCGACATAATTGTGTGTCCTGCCTTCTTCATGAACCAAATCAGGAAATGTCAGCGCAGTACCAGAACCTTTTTATTTCCACATTTTCTCCTTTATTTCTGTTTGCATCTTTCCCTCTTCCTTTGCCAACATTTCTTTATTTTGGAGTACTTCCATTTTTATCAAAGTTCAATTCAAGATGTAAAACAGTTTATGCTTTTTTAGTTGTATTTCCTCCCCACACTTGTTAAAATAGGCTAGTAAAAAGAAAAGTTTTCCAGATTATGATAGATCCACCTCCAACTATATAACTGGCTCAATTTAGAGTCTTTGGATAATGATCTGCCACCATATGTGGGTTATAACTTGAGGTTTGCATAAAAATGTGTCTTGGATTAACTGACTGTGCCACGGGACTGGGTAGCTGGTTTGTTTCTAGAAAGTTAAAGGCCTGACTTTTGCATGGTGCGGTCAGTAAGGCTTTCTGATGAAGGCAAAGAAAACGAACAATCAGGGATGTGACTTTAGGTGTGGCCTCCTTCCGATAGCGGCATGCTCTGTGTTCAAGATTTCCTACAAGGAAGGAACAATGCCTTGAAAGCAATTATCTTATTTAAGCCTGCACTTGTCTGGGGAGCTGAGGTCAGCCACAAAGCCATTGGAAAAAAGGAGCTGTCTGCCATAAAAAGCAGTTTCTTTGGTGGTGTGTGGGGGGTCAGTTTGAATAACTTCGCTTTTGAATTGAGTGACCTCTGGAGACCAGAGACAGTGTAGATTAAACACAGAGAACCTCAGGACTCAGCTGGCCCTCTCCCCTCAAATCACTCCTATTTCAAAACAAAAACAAAAACAGAAATACTTTAAACTTTGCTTTCCAAAGCCAATGCCTGCCCCCGAAACTGTCTGTTACGGCTTCTGCTTGGATTATTTTCATTTGGGTTGTGTTTTTCTGACCGAAGGCCAGACCCTTGTCTTTGTGTATTTGTAAAGTGCCATGTCTACTTACTAGTCTTTGGAAATTACAGACAAAAACAGAAATGCAAGAAAAGCTGGCAGCTAAAACCTTGCAGATTTTCTGAACCAATGCTCTGTCCGAGAACCAGAATGGAATGTTTTTATAAGGCAATGTTGAAACATTCTAATCCCAAGAAACTAAATTAAGTCTACATTAGCTGAATATAAAATAGTGCCCAAAGTTGGCAGGGTGTCTGCCACTCACATTGCTTGTCGTGATGCCACGTTAATGAGCTGTTGCTTTGCGGTCAGTATAAAAGGGAACAGATCGCTTTCAGTGGGTGAGCCTTGCGACAATTTCATGACAGCAACATTTGAGTTTAGACTTCAAGCTGCCCTCTGGTTGTTTCTGTGCCAGCCTCCTGGAGATCCAGAAGTTCCTTAGGCATGATGGTTTTCATCTTATGACATGTATCTGGCCATGCTCAACTTGCAAAATTTAGGAGCCACGGGAAGGAGAGCCGATCTGGAGAGAGATAGAAATGTGAATGTTTGGATTCAGCTGAGAGGAGCTGCGAGGCCAGGTCAGCACAAGAGGAAACAAGATGGAGGCAAAGTGGTCAAAACACAAATTCTCTTCCCCTTCCCTCCCCTCCCCTTCCCTTTTCCTTCCTTCCTCTCTCACCCCCCCTCCCTTTGGTGGTGCTGGGTATAAAAGACAGGGTCTGTAAAATCTTCCTTTCTTAGAAATTTATTTTCTAGTTTTATACGAATAGGTATATTAGATGTTGCCTATCATTTAATAATATACTTATAGACTAAAGGATGTGTGCTGTGTAAAATCAACCACTTATGTTAAAGTAGCTTCTCTGCCTTCGTTGTTTGTCATTAGCCTGAATACAAAGGCCCTTAAAACTGATTTTGTAGAAAGCATTGGAATGCTTTTGTTTGGTATTGTATGTATTCAATAAAGTATTCAGTTAGTGGAGGGGGGGTCTTTCCTTCTTTCTCTTTCTTTTCTTTCTTTCTTTTTCTTTTTCTTTCCCTCCCTCTCTCCCCTCCTTCCTTTCAACTGTATTGTGTAGTAAATTGTGTCCTCACTTTGATTATAGATGTCACTTCAAAAAGACAGAAATAACTTGAAAATGACATTTGAGATCTTAATGTCATGAACTCTTCTGCTCAACCAAGTCTAGGAAGTAATTCACATGCGAGACATGGGCTGGACCACAGAACAGACCTTGGAAGGGTTTGTAGCTACATGTCCTTAGAGAGGTAGAACAGCCTAGCAAAATTCCTTGCAGCTGAACTGCCCCAAAGTGAGCTGGCAGCCCCTGGGCAGCCTCTGTCACCAGGGTGCTAGACCTGGCCAGTTAAGGCACAACTTTTAGCTGGAAGTAAGTATTGAATTCAATGACCTGGGCGGCAGCAGAGGCCATTGCAGCGAAACCCAAACAAGATCATCCTGCCCGGAGCATTGCTTCCCTTTTCTGAGAGCAGCCCTGGGAAATCATAGGCAGAGCCCAGTCAGAATGTAAACTCCTAAATTCTATTTTTCACTTTAGGGATCAGTAAGTGAAATATTTAACAACATGCAAACCTCCCAAAAATAAGGTTTGGAAACTTACAGTTAAGCTTTCATCACGGATTTTGTTCCAAATGTACATTGTCGAGGAAAAGCAGTAAAAATATATGTTTTAGAACAACTGTGGCTATTACTAGAGGATTTTTTATGAGAAACATTGTTCAATGTAGTCTCATTTCATTTCTAAAAATAGACAAATAACAGAATGATTCACAGATGTTGATTTATGAGGGAAATAGTGAACTATATAAACTGAAATGTGAAGGAAGGGTAAAAGCCCTCACTAGAAACCGTTCCATAAAAAGCACCTCCTTCTTTCTGGCTTCCCAGGAAATTTCAAGTCCTGGCTGGACCCAATGCACACGGGCCGCTATGCATCAGGATGGCAATGGACGGCCTGGGTGTCCAGGGTGACACTCCCTGACAGAAATGAGCCAGGGTAGGTGCAGATTCTCTAAGGTGGCAATTCTCAATAGTTAGTTCACATCAGAATCACCTGGAATGCTGGTAAAATGCAGGTCCCCAGGCCCCACCTCTAGAGACTCAGATATAATACTATATACCTAGGATAGAGCCCAGAAATGTGCGTGTTAAACCTGCACCACAGGTCATCCTGCTACAGGTGGAATACAAACCACACGGTGAAAAACAATGCTTCTGAGGAATCCCATCCAAGTCATTCTCCCACTGTCATCCTCCTGCCTGCAGTTGGCAGTTGGGGTTCATCTGGGCCATGCAGTGGTTTTTATTAATACTTGAGTGAGTCTTCAATACCCACATTTTGGGGAGCACAAAAGGAGTAATTAGAAAAGACCAAGCCCACATGATACATTGAGACCATGAACTACTTATGATACTACACAATTAACTTAAGCATAATTATGTAGGTCAGACTGTCATTAATAGAGTGTGGTTCTGGAAGTCCACCTAATCCCTGCTATACTGTATTATTATCAAAAGATTCACTGCCCCTCTTGACTGGCCCCACCAAGTGGTTGTCCCTGGGAGATTGAGCTCCCCAGCCATTGCAGATCAACTTGGCCATGTGACTTGTTCTGGCCAATGAAAGGTGGTAGAAAGGGGTGGTGCCACTGGGAGCAGAAGCTTTAAAAGCCAGGGTGTGGTTACCCCTCATGAGGAGGACCCCTGTGGGGAAGGCAGGTGTACAGCCCAGCACAGCCTGCAACAGCCAGGTTTCAGGACTGAGAAACCTTGGCTGCTGGTCCCGGGCCTGCTGAACTGTTTGATGCTGCCCCAGAACTTAGCAAAACCAGCCGCTAATAGGGCTCCTTATTAGTATTGGTGAAATTGTAAGCTGGCCATGGCTAAGGGAAATGTCTTGGTCCTGATCCTATCTGGAATTTTCTTTTGTCATCGAATTCTTTGTATTTCACACCAGTATGTGCTTCCTCTTAAGGGTATATTTAATATTAACTGCAGAAAATTGAGTTGTCTTCTATTAGAATAAATGCTCAAACTTCAGAGTTGAAATACCCAATCTTCATCAGCTGTATCTCTATGATTTAATTCTTAATTGCACAGAATTTAGGATATTCTTTCTACTTCTGATAAACTCAGCAGAGTGGCTGGCCACCAATCACTGATTAGCAGGACCGCAATCCCTACATGTAGTATCGTAGTTGTCCAACTTTCTGCTCCAAGCACATTGAGTTTAGTGCCTCCATGGAGCTACGGCACTGAGAAATGGTGTTTATTTGCCTCTACTTTGTGGTGAGAGAAAATGTTTCCACTTGAGACCAAGCTTTTAAAGCACGAATATGGGCTCTGTAATATTTCCTATATAACATTATCAAATACCTCTGTGGGAACTGGGGTTTAATTGTTTAACTGTTTCATGATCCCGACTATGTTAAGCCAGTGTCCTTATGTCACTTGTCACTGTCACAACACACTTGTGAGTTCAGACAGGTGGGAGAAAAGGGGATGGTTGTGCCTAGCTCACTGAGACTTTCCCCGACCTCACAACCCATTTAACTCCAGAGCCCCTGGTAATAAGTGTTCATTAAACCTAGATTTTTGCCATGTCAACTTCCAAGTTTTGTATATTGTCCTGGGTTAACACTCTGGAACTAGCTGAAGCACAGACAAAGGGATTTATTCAAAGACAGTGGTTTGCAGCTTGGCCTAGAAAAGGCCTGAGAGCAGGAAACAGAGTCAGTGGGTGCCAGCCCACTCCTCACTCCCCAGATCTCTCTCCAAGTCTCGTCTTCACTGTCCCCTGTTCCTCAGTCTCCAACACGGGGCAAAGCTGCCCACAACTCTGAAGTCCACAGGTTGTGGCTCCAACCTCAAGCATAGGAGGAATCCTTCCATTAGTCTCCATCCCAGGGTCATCAACTCAACAAATATTTATCAAACACTTCCTATGTTCCAGGCACTGTTGTAGGTGCTTGGGATACATAAAGAAATAAAGACGATTCCTGTGGGGGGGGGGGGATGGGAATCCGAATTCTGTCCCATAAATGTGGTTGCCAGCGGCCCGCCCCTATAAAGCTCACCAAGAGTCTCAGTAAAAAGGGTCATTGTTATCTGAGCAGACACGGCAGAAGGTGACACTCGCACAGCCCAATGGAAAAATCATACCTTTTTAGTTCACCCACATGGGCGTGATCTCACACAGCATTTTTCATTTACATTTCATCAGTGCGTTACAAGCCTAATGCTATCATTCCTCATTAATTCTCCTCACTTAGAGCCAGTTTGGTGACTCATGCTATTAACTGCATTTCACAGGAGAACAAAAACAGCAAGGAGAAAAACCAGGGGCAATAAAAGAGAGGAGTTAGATGAAGTCAGTGCTGCTTGGGCACCATTCCTAAGAATCCTTTTGAAACTAATGATTTTGAAAATACAGTCAGATGACCACGAGCGTTCACTTCTGGAGGGAATTAGTAGTTTTCCCACAGTATTTCTCCAAGCTGTCTTCTCCAAAGCCAACCTATTCTTGCCACACATTCTGCTCAACTCTGAAAGAGAGGTGGAGGTGGTGGCGTTGCTCAAGTAGGCACCGGGTCACCATTCCAAACCTTTCTCCTGCTACTTCCAGGCACACTGTAGGGTTCCAGCTGGAGATTTATAGGCTATAGGATGAAGGGCTATTTTGTTAAGTGAAAATATGCATTGATTTTGACATTGGTACCATGAGAACAACCAGACACAGAACCTGTGTGGAGCTGCTCCTGCTCTGCTGGGGAGACAGCACACCTGAGAGGCAAACTAGAACCAGGAGTGAGAATAGAAGTTAAGTATTTACCTGGCCCTGTTACAGAAGTAGCTAAGGAAATCCTGGAGACTCATTTTACTGGAACGGGCTGTGACTTCATTCCATAAAGGGAAGTGGTAAATATTAGTTCAAGAACGAGTAAGGATTGCTGGCCCCATGTGCCCATAGACAAACAGTAACCCAGCAACACTCAGAATGCTGGGCCTTAGAAGGTACTTCACGGGGCATAAGATGAACGATTTCTAGAGAAGGGAGGGGGAAATTCAGACAAAGTGACCCAAGCAAAGATCCAGAGAGAATTCACACAGACTGTGTAAGCAGCTGTGAGTAACTCTGACTCACGTTGGGAGGCACAGAGTGTGACGAATGAGGTTGGCAGGGGTGGACAGTATCACTTTAAGAAACTTGACCTTCTTCTGTAGGTCTTAGGAGCCACTGGATGGCCTGACTTGGATTTTGGCTGTGGTTGGGAGACAATTCCCCACGAGTTTCCCACTTTTCTGCATGTCTTGTGAATGAGGTACTAACTGCCCCCTTGGTTCTGGGTTATTCTTTCAAGGATGTTTGTGTAGTAAGCATCTTTAGATTACGGAGATAGTGGCACCCTTTGGAGCAAAGAGCAGGCAGCTTTGCTTGCAGCCCGTTATAAAAGATTGAGGTTCTCCATTCTTCAGTCTCCTGGCTTCTCTTCTTCCACCCATCTCTACTGTTGAGTTTCCTAGAGTTCTGTACTTGGCTCCATGTAATTCTTATAAAATTACGTTCAGTCATGCTCATGGCCTCAAAGTGCACCTAAACATCCATGACTCTCGAACCTCTGCCTTTAGTTCAAACAACAATTCTGAGTCTCAGACCCGTGTAAACAAATGCCAGACAGATAAACCTCAGAAGCCACCTGTCCCAGACTGACCGAACTCTTGATTTTCCCTTATATATCTGCTTCCCCTCGTGAAATTCGCTTCCTCTGTGAATTTCTCCCCCACTCCTAAGTTCCCTAAGTCAAATGTCTGGGGCTCGTTTTATACTTTTTCTGCCTCGTGCCTGAATCATATCAATACTGCCTCCTAAAGAACTCCTGGATCTGGGCCCGCTGCATCAGCTGTTGCCTGTTTCAGACCCTCATTGTCTCTCATTAGACCCAGGCCCCCTGTCTCAGTAGTCTCTCCAGTCCCCACTCTCTGTCCCATGCTCAGTCTTCCACTCTGCCACCAGAATCTCTTCCATAACTGATCTCATCTAGTCTTGTCACTGCCATGCTTAAAATCTCTCAATAGCTCTTCTTGGCTTTCAGGATACAGTCCAAAATTTCAGCTATGGCCAACATGGCCATCACTGGATCCCAGCCTTGGCTGTCCTCTAAAGCCTACTTTACATGAATCTCTTATCCCCCTACCATTTAACCTAATCTCTAGCCAATAGGATTACTTATTTCAAATGTACTGAATTTTTTTTATGCTTTGAATCCCCTGTCTTCTCTCCCCCTTTCCAAACCTGGTGAGGTCACCATGAAAATACACATCTCAGACCACCCACTGCAGGAGACATAACTGACCAGAACCCTGGCTGGTATGCTGTGAAATCCCCTGCTGCGTTGGCAGGAAGGCTGTGCTTCCCACAGGATGCTTGCCACTATTGAAAGAGCCTGGCAGGAAATTAAGGCAGGTCCTTTTCTAGGACACACAGAACCTTGACAGCCAGCTTTGGCCCGGAGACTCCCTGACAGCCTTGCTGAACTTTCCCAGACTGAACCCAACCTTCCCTCCCTCTCTCCTTCACCCCAGGTCCCGTTACACAGTGGTCTGTCAGCTTCTGCAGCCTGCTCAGGCTCTTCCCCACCTCCTCACATGGATGTTTTCTCTAATAAACATGTTTAATTCCATCTTAGTGTCTGTGTCTGGAGGGTGCAGGCTAGCATGCCCAGCTTACATGTCCCAAAGCTTCATGTTTGAGGAGACTAGATAAGGAAAGCGATCTAACCCTGGAGCAAAGAGAAGGAAAAAATAATAGAAATTAGAGAAGATATATGGTAAATTAAATCTGAACTAAAAACAATAGAGAAAATCAACAAAACCAAAGGCTGGTTCTTTGGGGGGAAAATCAGTAATATTGATAAACCTGCAGCCAGACTAACAAAGAAGAGAGTAGACAAAAAAAATTAAGAATGAAAGAGACATGATTGTGGCTGATCCCAAGAACATTTAAAGAATAACCAAGAAATACTGCAAACAATTCTGTGCCCACAAATTTGATAAATGAAATGGACCAATTCCTTGAAAGATACAAACTACCGAAACTTACACAAGGAGAAACAGATTATCTAAGTACACCTGTATCTATTACAGAAATTGGCTAAATAATAACATTCCAGAAAAGAAAGTATTAGGCTCAGAAGTTTCACTGGTGAATTCTATCAAGCATTTAAGGAAGAAATGATGACTGATTCTCTACAGTCTCTTCCAGAAAATAGAAACAGAAAAAATACTTCTTAATTCATTCTATGAGGTCAGCATTATTCTAATACCACAACCAGACAAAGACATAACAGGAAAGGAAAACAACAGGCCAACATCTGTCATGAACATAGATGCAAAAAATCCTCAACAAAATATTGGCAAATCAAATCCAAAAAGAATTACAGACCATGATCAAGTGGGATTTATTCCAAGTATGCCAGGCTTATTCAACATATAAACATCAGTCAATATATTTCACCGCATCTACAGGCCGAAGAAGAAAATCACATGATCATATCAACAGATGCAAAAAAACATTTTTTTGGACAACATCCAACACTCATTAATGATAAAATCTTTCAGCAAACTAGGAATGGAGGGAACATTTCTAAACTTGATTCTTAAAAGTCTGCAACAGAAAACTACAGCTAGCATCCTTTATAATGGTAAGAAATCCAAACCTTTACCACCAAGGTCAGGAACAAGGCAAGGATGTCCCCTCTCACCACTCCTTTTCAACATTGTACTGGGAGTCCCAGCTAATGGGAAAAAGACAGGAAAGAGAAAGACAAGGTATAGATTGGGAAGGAAGCAATGCTGTCTTTGTTTGCAGATGACGTGATCATCTATGTAGGAAACCCCAAAGAATTGGCCAAATATTCCTAAAACTATCGAGTGAGTATAGCAGGGTTGCAGGATGCAAGGTTAATTTAATGCACAAGCCTCATCTTTGATTCTTCCCTGGTCTCTCTCGGGCAGGCCTCGGGTAACTCCTCCTTGACGCTCCTGTGTTTGTACAGACTTCTGCTTTGGGATTTTCCACCCTGTGAGGTCATGATCTGCTGACTTGTCAGGCATCTTTCTTTCTCTCTCTCCCTCTCTCTCCCTCTCTCTCTCTCTCTCTCTCTCTGTCTCTCATCTGCCATGTCCATGAGCGCTAAAGGAAAGGAGAAATGCATATGATAATCTCACTTGGGTCACTTCCCTTTTGAGAAACATTATTTTACATCAATATTAGGAAACATCCAAACTCTGTGCTAGGACAATGCTTTCTCATGTGATATGTCTATCTTAGGGACAGCAGGCAAACCATCAGCAATCAGCCACTGGATTTATATATAAAAAAATAGATGATATAATATCACATCTGGTTTCTAACAGTGTCTCAGCCCTTACGTCAACAAAATGCTTTTTGATATGATTTCATGCTGTATGGCCCCTTGTTGCCAAGTGTTGTACCAAATGAGTCCCCAAAAGGTGTGAAGAAGAGCACCGTCCTGCTGCAGATGACAGAAATAACGAGCGTATGAGTATGTGGAGGGAGCCTCTCAAGGGGACTGTGAAAGGTACAGCAGTGATGTCTGTGGGAGCAAGTGGTACAGGAGAATGGAAGTGTAAGGACGTGAAGTATGACTTCCTTCCTGCACTGACCTAGTCCTGGCAGGGGCTCTGAGCAGGCAGACCTGCCCGTTGTACTCACTTGCTAATTTACCTTTGAAGTTCAAGGCCGCTCAGGTGGAGAGGGAAGAGCTTGCCTGCAAGGGGATCATTTCTGTGAGTGTCAGCTACTTCTTAACAGCTTCACCAGTCCCTCATTTCCTCTCCCTGGTAATTCAGGCCAAAAGCGAACAGGTTTGTCTCCTTTCCCCCTTCCTAGCTCAACCTCATCTTTGTTCTTTAGAACCTAGAATCACTTTTTCCAGTACCTCTGTGCAATGATTACCCCGTGTACAAGAAAATGAGTTCACTGCCAAATGAATGGGTAATTTTTGGGGGCAATAGCCTGGAACTAATAGTGTTACTGGAAGACAACAGCCTTGCCCCATATCACCCACTACCTGAGGTGAACACAGTGTGCCCTGTGAGGAAGGTAAGCCTCTCCCATTCTCTCTAGGAACCAAGTTACCTGGCACATGGCAAGTGTTTCTGAAAGTTTTGAATGAATGAATTGTATCCTCTTTTGCCTTGTCTGCAACATATTTAAAAATCAAGACTCATTTTTCATCTGGCAACTAGACCACATCGGAGAAGCAGTTTATGAACAGCGAGAGGGGAGAAGTTAAATTGTTAACACTTTGTAAAATACAAAGACAGTAAACCTGCTGAGCAAAATATGAGTACTCTTCCCACCCCAATGTAAATTTTCACCTTAATCTGTCTCTTTCATCCAACAGGGATAGTTCTTCCATTGCCACTGGCCGGTTGTCTATAGCATACTGCTTACCCTGTTGGCCTGTGCCCTTGAGAGCTAACTAAGCCCTTCATTTGTAGGGTTAGACACAGGTCTGATTCTAGACGTTGGAAGATTTGGCCCAATTTAAAAACTGGTTGTAATGAAATAAATGAATTTTTGGACAGCTTACTCGCTCTTAAAACCCTAATTCACCACTTTAAAATATAAAAAGGACATCATGAAGTCGTGCAGGCCCCTTAGAGCCCCATTTAAACTTTTTGTTAGCATCAATTAGGACGGCTTGTTAACGGGTCTACACAGCACTGGTTTATTTAGAGAGCATCATGTGTTTTCGAGCTGCCTTGGCATGGAACTGTGCTAAACATAGAGATACACGCTCCCTGCCCACGGGGCTCCCATGAAAGGGAAAAAAGACGCAATAGGGGTTTACCTCAGTGGGGTGAGGCTTGATATGTTCCAGATGGTGACACCACAAGTGAGTTCAATAGAAATATCTTTAGAAAAAGATGTTCGGATATTAAATAAGCAATGAATATACATCAAGCCCTGATCTGCTGCATCTCTCTACATCTGGGCTGGGAGTGTTTCTTGTCCCTGGGTGCAGATGGGGTGGTCTCCTCTGTCAGTGGGAGGCCCCGTCAGATTTCCCATTAGGAAGATTATTCTGGCAGGGTAAATTCTAGAACTGGAACATTTGTCCACAAATAGATGCAGGACTCTTCTTGGGGGAAAAGAGAAGAAAGCAACAAAGGAGAGATTTTCCTTGGTTGCAGGAGTCAAACTGTATGCAGTGCATGTGAAAGATGAGGCATTTTCCTCTGAATCTTGGGAAAGGTCAGCTAAGTGCAACCATTAGACAGCATAAAATGAAACTAGTCAAAACGATGATCATGAAACAGCTCAGAAATGAGTTGGCCAAGACCCCAGAGACTCACTGATAAGACAGGAGACCATCAAAAGGGAACAGAGCTCTTTCTGGGGGGAGAGGAGCAGGGACAGTCCCAATGGTTGCCTTACATCAGGCATTTTATAAGTCTATATCTAAAGAAGGCAATGACGAGAGGCTCATTACATTATCGCTTTGTCACTCCATGCACTGCCGAAATACTGGTTTTTGATGTTAGGCACATCCAGTGGACAGTGTTAGAGATGTGTACTTGTGTGGTCCTGTCAGCTACACCTAAGCTTAGTCCCCAGAAAAAGTGGTGCCTATGAAATCTCAAGGCTCATCCACACAGTGACAGAGCCAAAAAGCTTCCACGTAGTCTTTATACCATCACTGGTGGGTCAATGTTTAAAGGCCAATTGAAGTATCTTCGAAACCTTGGCCTTGAGATGAGAATTACCTGGAATTCTCCTTTAGCCACAAATTGCTGGGCTTCCATCATAATCTACTGAAACAGAAGTTTCTGGAAGATAGGCAGGTGACCGAGATATTTAACAAATGCCCCAGGTGAAACTTATCATCAGGATTCTCAATCCTGAGGAGGCTTGAAAAATGCCCATGCCCAAGTTCAGTGCTCCAGTGGTCTGGCGGTCCAGCTGTTGCGGGCTGGGGCCCAGACAGTGGTGTTTTTTCCTCAGGGAATGCTAATAAGCTGCCAGCGGTTACTCTGCTGGGACACAGCAGGTGCAATGGTTCTACTGGCCAGCTGTGGAATCAGGCTGCCTGGGTTCAAGTCTGGGCTGTGCTGTAGCCTGCCACCTGTGCAACGCCAGGCAACTTACTGAACTTCTGTAAGGCTCGGTCCTCTACTCTAAAACAGGAAACACAGTATGACCTAACTCCTATGATTATTTTGATTAAAGAGCTCATTGTGTAAAGTGCCTGGCACATTGCAAGCACTCAGTAGATTTAAGCTTCCATTATTAATTTCAAACATGTCTCCATGTTAAGAACTGGGACACAAAAGTTAATATGATGCAACCCCTGTGCCCTCAAGGAGTGTGGTATCCCTTGGAAGAGACGGACATATGCAAGCTAATGAGTAATCTGTGGGAGGGGCCATCGGAGCAATATGAACAATGCATGTTAAGCTCAGGAGGGAGGGTGTCTAGCTAGAGAAGGTAATATCAGGGACATGTAAGGGTAGTGACATTTGAGATATGGTTTGAAGACTGAAAAGGTGGCCAGTGGGCAAATCCCAGTAGGGAGAGCAAGCATGGTGTCTCAGGAGATGGTGTTTCAGAGTGGACGGGCTCAGTGTTTGGAGATGAGCCTAAAAGGCAGATTGGGATCAAATTCTGAAGACCTGTGAAAGTGATATTGAGGGTTTGGTCTATTGGCAATGAAGACCAATCATCAGAGAATTTTTTTTGTTTGATAAGTGATATAACTGGATCTCTGTTTTAGAGCAGTAATCCTGACAGGAGCATGCCAGACAGGGATGCAGGAGGCAGGCTGGAGATGGGAGTGGGAATGTCACTTCATGCATTCATTCATTCCTTCACTCATTCATTCAGTGAATATCTTTAGAGCACTTTGTGATGCCAAACATTAGATGCAGAACCACAGCAGTGAACAGAACAGGGTCGGACCCCACAGTCAGGAGGTGTTGCAATTGTCCAGGTGTGTGACTGGGAGGCCCAACAGGACCAGCAGCTGTGGGGCAGGAGTGGAGGGGATGGAGTGGAAAAGAGGTGGTGGAAGTCCAATCAGTAGACTTGGGCACAAATAATGCAGATAAGACGAATACATTAGAAAAAGAGGATGACTCTGTGGGACAGTATGGCACCAAGAGGATACATATGAGAGACCACAAATCAGTGGTTCCCATATGAGGTTCCCACTAATAGGGAGACTATATTTTCAGTTTTTTAAAAGCTGAATATAAATTATGCATTTATTCATTCATGTTAGGAGGAATGCAGACGCAAACCATTCTTACTGTCTGTTGCCATGTAACAAACTACCCCAAACTTGAGACTACAACTGTTCACTTCAGCAAACAGTTTGACTGCATCTCCCATTGCGTGGAATTTAAGCAGGGCTTGGGGGGCTATTCTTCTACCTGACATGGCATTAACTGGGGTTCTGGGGCAATTCAGCTGGCAATCAGGCTGGTATGGAGGCTCCAAGATGGCTTCATCCATGTGCCTGGCACCTTGATGGGGAGAGCTAGAGGCTGGGCTCCACTAGGCCCCTCTTTTTCTCCATGTAGTTTTCAAAGCCTCTCCATGTGGTCTCTCTAGAAGGGTAATTAAACTTCTTTTAAGGAAGCTCAAATAAGCTCCCAACAGAAGCTTTCAGTTCTCTTCAAGGCTCAGCCCAGCCCTTGGATCACATCACTCATGCTGCCTTCTATTGGCCAGATTGCAGGCCAGGGCAAATTCAAAGGGAGGGGAAATAGGAAGATTATTAAAGAATTTGTAGCCATCTTTAATCCAGCCCATCAATTGAAACATGTTGTTTCACTTCGGGCCAAGATGGAGGCGTAGGTAGACACACTGTGCCTCCTCGCACAACCAAAAGAAGGACAACAACAAATTTTAAAACAAAAAACAACCAGAACTGACAGAAAATCGAACCGTATGGAAGTCCGACAACCAAGAAATTAAGAAACATACATCCAGACTGGTAGGAGGGGCGAAGAGGACTCACGTGGCGGGGCGGTGGCTGGCGGATCCGGGAAAGGCACGGCTGGCCGGGAGAGGTGGTGGCTGCGGACCGGGCATCCCAATCCCTCGTGAGGATAAACGGGGAGGAACAACTGGGGAGCAAGACAGACCCCGCAACCCAGAGTTCCAGCTTGGAGAAATAAAGCCTCAAAGCCTCTGATTGAAAACTCCTGTGGGGGTTGAGGCAGTGGCAGCAAAAGAAACTTCCAGCCTCACAGGAGAGCTCGTTGGAGAGACCCACAGGGTCCTAGAGCATACATAAGCCCTCCCACCGGGAATCAGCACCAGAAGGGCCTAATTTGACTGTGGGTAGCTTGGAAAGTGACTGAAAACCGGCAGAGTGGAGCAAGCCCCATTGTTCCCTCTCCGTCCCCTCCCCCACAAATAGTGTCACGTGAGGTGGCTGCCCCGTCCTGGTGAACACCTAAGGCTCCGTCCCTTACTACGTAACAGGCTCGCCAAGACAACAAAAATGGCCCAAATGAAAGAACAGATCAAAGCTCCAGAAAAAATACAACTAAGTGACGAAGAGATAGCCAACCTATCAGATGCACAGTTCAAAACACTGGTAATCAGGATGCTCACAGACTTGGTTGAATTTGGTCACAAATTAGATGAACAAATGAAGAATACAATAAGGGAAATGAAGGAAAATGTACAGGGAACCAACAGGGATAGGAAGAAAAACGGGACTCAAATCAATGGTGTGGACCAGAAGGAAGAAAGAAACATTCAACCAGAACACAATAAAAAAACAAGAATTCAAAAAAATGAGGAGAGGCTTAGGAACCTCCAGGGTGTCTTTAAACGTTCCAATATTCGAGTCATAGGGGTGTCAGAAGGAGAAGAAGAAGAGAAAGAAATGGAAAACTTATTTGAAGAAATAATGAAGGAGAACTTCCCCAATCTGGCCAAGGAAATAGACTTCCAGGGAGTCCAGGAAGTTCAGAGAGGCCCAAAGAAGCTGGACCCAAGGAGGAACACACCAAGGCACATCATAATTACATTACCCAAGATGAAAGATAAAGAGAGAATCTTAAAAGCAGCAAGAGAAAAGGAGACGTAACCTACAAAGGAGTGCCCATCAGACTGTCAGCTGATTTCTCAAAAGAAACCTTACAGGCAAGAAGGGGCTGGCAAGAAGTATTCCAAGTCGTGAAAGGCAAGGACCTACATCCAAAATTACTCTATCCAGCCAAGCTTTCATTTAGAATGGAAGGGCAGATAAAGTGCTTCCCAGATAAGGTCAAGTTCAAGGAGTTCATCATCACCAAGCCCTTATTATATGAAATATTAAAGGGACTTATCTAAGAAAAAGAAGATCAAAAATAGGAACAGTAAAATGACAACAAACT